>JXTC01000435.1:214727-242907 GCA_002914845.1 Trema orientale
AAAATTGTTAGGAGAATGGCTGGTATTTTCAAAGTCATAATATAAAACTATCTATGTTTTATTTATTGGTAAATCAGTTGATATATGAGAAAACATTATAAAATAACTTTGTATATCAATTTTTTTACGAAACTCCTATTTTTTTAAAAATATAAGAAAACCCATTGAATTTGTTTTTTTTTTAATTAAAAAAAGCTTGTAATTTGGCGATTTTTAAAAACTAACCTTCTTATGTAAACCAAGTTAGAAAATGAATAAGAAATGACATAATTACCCTCAAGTGGATGGTAGATTTTGGTTTATATTGAACTTTTACTTTGTGTTTGGATACATAGAATTATTTGAAAACTATTTTATCACTTATGAGATTATTTGAAAAATAGATATGTTGTTTAGAAACTAGTATAAACAATTTTAAATTTTTTTAAAAATCTAAACCTGTCATTTACTAAGAGTAATTTTGTCAAATCTATCAATTTCCCTAATTGTGATAATACTAATTGTGATAATAAGAGAAGGTCAAATTTCAAAAATAGTCAAATCACAAGCCCTTTTGTGACAAAGACTCAAATTTGGATGAATTTTTCTATATTTCTTAAAATACATGTAGTTTCGTAAAAAAAAATTATAGGTCATTTTCTCGTTGATGTACTAATATATTAACTGATATACGTGGATACATAAACTAAAACATTAAAAAAAATAATTATCATTATTTTTTAATTGGGTTAACAATTTTTTTTTTCTTTTCCTCTTCTGGATTTTAACCAAAAATATCTCTATTATGGTTTTAGACCTCTAACTAGTCGGTCAATAAAACTCAACTAATCAGTTGTCAAACCTCAACTAATTAGTAGTTTAAACTCTGACAATAAGTTGAAAAAACTTAACCAACCAGACAAACTTCAACCAATTTGGACAAAATTATGTGGCTGATTTGGAACTTTACAAAGAAATTTGTACAATGAGGAAATTGACCCCCAAAAAAAAAAAAAAAAGCGCAGGGTAAAGGCTTATAACCCCCTCAAACTGCCACTGAGCGTAGCTAATATCCTTTATTTAACCATTGGACTTGAGTGAGGCCCACCCACGTATGAATCTTCAAACCCCGTAGTATTTGTAAGATCTGTTAAGGTCCTGGCCTACACCGGATAATTCCCCTATCTAAATATTTTACTCCCTCTTCTTTTTTCTCCATCACTTTTCACTTCAAGTTTGAATGCACTAAATTAGCTCTGTACTGTACTTTGCATGCATATTTGGTAGAAGATAATGGATATGAGATGTAAAGAAGTGTTTATGTGATTCCTGAACTTATTATAACATTATCTATTCCATTAAAGAGAAAAAGCTATGAAAAAAGAAACTATTATATACAAACCTCATGCATTTTGCAGATAGTTTATTAGGGAATTTTAGTCATTTTAAGCATTTATAATCAAAGTTCATAAAGGTGTTATGCCTTTACACTCAAGTAGATAAGAAGAGGATCAATATATAAATACAAATTACTTTTATTATATATTGCTTATGCTTAGCCTGCAAGCTTGTTTCAAGTAAACTCTAAGATAGAGTTTAGTAGCAGCTTTTATTTATCTACCAAGCTAATTTAATATACCACTTCTAAGCACCAAGTAATGCCCATCTTGGGATGTTTTAGAGATATTAGTGAGTACTCTTTGGACAAAAGTATCTATTTTAGGTTCATGACAATTTTGTTACTCGCTATAGTATAGTACTAGATCTAAGTAGTTACATGCCCGGCCGTGAAACTCTGCATAGTACTCATATTGGATAATGAGTTTGAACTAATCAATCTAGGAGCACATATGTACATAGATACTGTCAATTATAACTCCAATTGTAAGCTAAAACTTTCTTGCTTCTCAATAAATAATTAGATATATATATATATATATATATATATATACACACACAAGGAAAGAACATGGCCTTCATTAGGCATTCTAAGTTCCCTCTTTTGCTAACTTTATAAGAGATTCTGAGTAATGAGTAATATTCCTAAAGATCACAACACTAAGCGAGTTAGTACTAGATTTCATTTTTTCTTTATGGACACCCGATCTTGCTATATATTACAAAATTTTTTTCCCCTTTTCTTTTTATATTTAAGAAATAACATTATATATATTTTTTTGGCTGGAAAAATAACATTATACTTTTGAATACATGTAACAGATACTATTTCACTGAGAAGTCCAAAAAACCCAAATATAATGATGTGCGATGTGATCGATGATTGAAAAACTTGCACAACTAGGATAAAATATACCATTTTATTCTAACATATAATATATAGGGAGGGCCCATGAAAGTCGTTTTTGCTTCGAGTTGTCTCCAACTCATACCTTTTCTAATGGAAGGAACAGAATAAAATTTAAATTAAATTCATTTTATTTTATTTTATTTTATTTTTTTAAAAAAAGAGAAACACTTACGTAAAGTATATGACACTTGTTGAAGTACACGCTTTTGTGCATATATACATGCATGTATGTGAACGAAAGCAGCAACAACAAAAGAATAATTAATTATTTCAACAATAGGAAGTGTTGGTTCTAGAAAATATAGTTTTTTATTTTTCTTAAAAATGAAATATCATAATTGTTACATAATTCGCATACAATACAATACGTTACATTATCCGATAACGTTATTCATTTTTATTTTTTGTTATCTTAAAATGAAACGAACAGAAATATTGTCATTTAATGGAAAAAGAAGAAGAAGAAGAAGAAGAAGAAGAAGAGTGAGAAGAAATTGGGCTTGAGAATCTAAATTATGATGATTTTTTTTTTCTTTTGTTTTGTCTCAAAAATTTTGTTGACGCCAACACTAACCATTCTTAGTGGCATGCCACTTTAGATTGCACTAAAGAATAAAACCGCAAATAGGAAAAAGCAAGTGTTTGCGTGACGTTTCTTTTGCTTGATTCAAACAAATACACAGAGAATATGAAAAGGAAAATCACTAAGGAATCGGCCAACCATTCATGGGGCACCCCACTACTTCCATATATCATTGTGTAAACTTTATACACATCATTGCCACCATGACCTAATTTTATAATTATGTAAACTTATCCCTATCTTCAAATGTATATATTAATTCGATTACTTTTTTAATTAAACCTTGTTTCCCCCCTCTCTAAGTAGATAATCCATATACTTAAACGATTATTAAAACTTGCAAATGGAGGTGCCAATATTGGGTTTGGAATTTGGACCGTTCTTCCAATTGACTTGTAATTAACTAATTTGGTTGTGGTACTTATAAAAATATTGCCATTCAAGGACATCGTAAAAGGATATATAAAAACAAGTACACAATATTTTCCTTATTTTGATATGCAGAGCAAGTACAATATATTGTTCTCATATTTTACACTATATATTTTGACCAATAAGGATTCCTTGTACCTTATCTGTTATCTTAAATCCCTCCCCCGCCCCAAGCTCAAGTAATAACAATAGTAACCAAATATAACAAAAATAAAAAAAAAAAAGACAGAAAAGAAACCGCATGAAAGGAATTTATAGTTGACACCTTTGTGTAAGAGTGAGATGAAAAAAGCTAATTTCCTTTCTACAGAAAAAAAAAGAAGGTTAATTTCCAATATTATTATGTTTATGTATAATATGCTAAAAAACGTTACAAATTAATTTCGTCATTTTATATTATCAATTTGTTGTCATGCGAATTGTTTATGTTACCAAAAAGGGTCTTCCATCATCGATACATGTTACTTTTCCTAATCAATCTAAAGATCTCTTGGGAGCATGAATTGTCCATTAAGTGAGCAACAATGGGCCTACATATTCTCTCTAAGATATGGATATGAGAGAAAGTGAGCTCTAATGAGATTTCTATTCTAAAGAGAAGTAGGTTTATGTTCTAAAGTGACAAAGCCATGCAAAAGGCAACTTGAACCTGTTATAATCAAGTCAATATCTAAATTTAATTTCCCTTAAAAGTATCTTCAATGTTTTTCTAATGTTAAGTAAATATATCTACGATATCTAAGAAATCCAAGATCATACTGTCTTTTATTTACTAATTGATTTTTGTTGGAAAACAAAGGATAATATAAGTGAATTGAATCACTATAACTGTCGTAGTTTTTCTTGAGGATTGGTTACAACAATTATGGTTCTAATTTCTAAATATAAAAACTCTTAGTAGGAAATGGCCGAAAAAAAAAAACCCGATAACTAATGTTTATGAAATATAAGATTTTTATCAATTTTCATTTTCATCTAATATGTGTTAGGAAATTCTATTTCTTATATTGGGCCACATATTTAAAACAATTATATTGGGCTATATTATTCTTAAGCAGACCCAATAAGTAATTTAATTAAGGCTGGGTCAGGATATCCAACTGGGTATGGATACTAATGTGGATACCCTGTTAGTCACCCAATTGAGTTTGATAGATACTTAACAAGATCTATTTAAAGAACCTATTAGAGTTATGGTCCCTGTAGCCAAATATCACGTACGCTCAATTCTCTATAACCCACCATCAGTTACAAAGAACTCTATCTAAGTGACATTAGGCTTAGGTTGCAGAAGATCAAAACCCTCAAGACATCATCTCTTGTTCACGCTTCCGCCTTCGGTCTCTCCATCTCTAATCCTCTATAGATTAGTCATGGACTCAGGTATATTCAGCAAACCCTTACTTGTCGATTTAGCATGAATGATTCACAGTTTCTATTTGGTTTATTTGCAATCCTAATATCATCTAATAATTGGCATCAGAGCATATTTTCATATTAATTGATTAAGTTAATCATGCATGACTCTAGTTTTGATAATTTATGCCTATTAGGTTTTCTAGGTGTTAGATTATTCATGCATAATCTATGATTTTTCATGATATGTTGAGTATTTTGATATTTTAGGGGTTTATTTCTGGATTTTAGGGCCGTTAAATATGAATATTGAGGCTTAAAATTATTAATTTGAGGTATTTTGGCATTTTGGACGATTTTCGGATCAGTTAATTTTTCCAGAAAATCGACCTAGCGCCATGGCGCTGGATAATAGAAAGGCAAGCACTGCGGCGCTGCATATACAGCACTGCAGCGCCTGCGTTGCGAGCTCATGTTCTCGGTTTAACCAGAACACTTAGTGCCGCGGCACCAGCTTGGCAGCGCTGCTACGCTGGCCTCTCGAGTATAGAGGTAAATTTTTGACCTAGTTTGAGGTTTTTGGTCCATTTTTGGATAGAATTGAGTTATTTTCAACCCAATTCAAGATATGATCCAATTCAAGATGTGACCAATAAAGATTAATCACCTCAAAATCAATTTAAGTAACGACCCGCATTTATCCGTTGAAAACTCTGTTTGGATTTTAGAGTTGATAAATGTTATAAACTCAATTACTTTTATTTTGCATTTATGAAAATCTTGTTTGGCTTAGGCATTTTGGATAATTTTCATCATACCATTTGTCTTGTATATTGGGATAGATTCGATAAAGCAATAAGTTGTCAAAGCAACCTTTATTGTGTAGTCTTATTTATTCTGACATATGAAGATGTCGTGAGTTTGTTATTAATACGGGTGATTACTGGCCCAAAGGAAGGTAATTATTTGGCACAATAACAAATACACATGTGATGATAAATGCGTGATGATTGTTCGGTCTTCATGTGAGCAATAAGTCAACCTAAAGGAAAGTTTGTTATTTTATAAGATTTACTGTCAATATTTGATCATTGCACTTGAGAGTACTATTTGCAAGTTAATGAGTCGGCCCAATAGAAGGCTTGTTAATGTTGTGCTAGGTATCTCGTGATAGTGGCCCACTTTATATGATAATGTGATATATATCATATTTGCATATTTTGTGATTATATTATATACCTATATATCACATTTAATTTGTGAGCATGTTTAATTTATGGTTTTATTTTGTTCTCTGTTTAGTTTCTGTTGGTAATATTTCTGCCAATTTGAGTATAATTCATGTGCTTATGGGCACAAACTTTAAGACTTGGAAAGAGAATGTCATGATCGTACTGGGTTGTATAGATCTTGACTTGGCACTCCAAAAAGACTAACCTGCTGCTCTCACGGAAGAAAGTTCTACTAAGGATAAAAGAAACTTTGAGCTATAGAAAAAATCCAATCGTATGAGTGTCATGATCATGAAACGCTCTATTCCAGAAATCGTGCGGGGCTCTTTGCCAAAAGAGGAAAATGTTAATACTTTCCTTGCTGCTTTTGAGAAATTATATCTCAAAAATGAAAAAGGTGAGATGATTACTACTTTAGGAAAACTCATCTCAATGAGGTACAGCAGCAAAGGAAACATAAGGGAGTATATCATGCAGATGTCTCCTTTGGCTGGCAAGCTTAAGGAACTCAAGTTAGAAATTAATGAGGATTTGCTTGTGGTCTTGGCTTTGCTTTTTCTTTCTAATCAGTATAGAAACCTACAGACTATATAGAACACCCAAAAGGACAAATAGAATATTAATGAGTTAATAGCCATTTGTGTTCAAGAGGAAGAAACAATTAAAGCCGAAAGGCTTGAAAGTGCTAACTTGACCACTACCTCTAAGGCAAAGAAGCAGAAAATGAATAAGGGTAAAGAAACTGCAGTAGCTCCACCTGCTAAGGCACAGAAGAAGCAAGATGAGCAAGATTACTTCTTTTGTAGACATAGTGGACACCTGAAGAAAGAATACGCTAAGTACAAAGCTTGACGTATTATGAAGGGTAAGTTTCTCATTTATGTTTGTTCTGAAGTTAATTTAACTTCTATACCTAAGGACACTTAGTGGGTGGATTCTAGTGCTACTACTCACGTAAGTGTTTTCATGAAAGGTTGCCTATGGAGCTAGAAGCCAAATAATGCTGAAAGAGTCATCTATGTAGGCGACAGCCAAATAACTGAGGTGGAGGCTATAGGACATTTTAGATTATCTTTAAATTCTGGAAAATATTTGGATTTATATGAGACTTTTATAGTATCGTCTTTAAGACAGAATTTAGTTCAGTTTCTGTATTAGACAAATTTGGTTATTCTTGTTCTTTCGGAAACAATTTATTTAGTCTTATGCGTGATTTGAATATTGTTGGTACCGATGTTCTTATTGACAATCTTTATATATTAAATACCCAACTCTCTATAAATGAAACTTTGCATGTTAATTCAAGAGGTACAAAATGAAAATTAACTAATAAGGACTCATCGATGCTGTGGTACAAACACTTAGGACATATTTCTGAACAACGAATTGAACGTCTTGTATCTAATAGGATCCTTAATCCCCTTGATTTGGCAGACTTTAAAGTCTGCGTTGAGTGCTTAAAGGAGAAACAGACAAACATTAAGAAGTTAGGCACCAATAAGAGCTCTAGCATCTTAGAACCGATACATATGGATATCTGTGATCTATTCCCTACGGTTTCTTGGAATGGACAAGTAAAACGCCCCAAGTCCCACATCGGGTATGCTCTGGGAAGATCATGGATATTTAAGTGGTGGTTCATAAGCTTAAAAGTGCCTTCAAGTTAGTAACTTTGGGTGAGGCCCAGTGGTGTTACATTGGGTATTCAGAGCCGACCCAGTCCATACCTATGTGGCCCTTAGAAGGCTGCCACGGGCGAAATTGTGATGAATGTGGAACCCGCCCATTGGGGTTATATGTGGGCTATTAAATGTGGACCTCCTTGCGAGGATGCTAGACCCTTAACAGAGGGAGATTGTAACACTCTAAGTCTCACATCGGGTATGTTCTGAGAAGATCATAGGTATTTAAGTGATGGTCTATGAGCCCGAAAGTATTTTCAAGCTAGCACTTTTGGGTGAGGCCTAGTAGTGTTACAAGACAATAGTACTTTATTACGTTTATAGACGATTATTCTCCTTATGGGTACATATACTTGATTTATGAGAAGTCACAATCACTGGACGTATTTAAAGCTTATAAAGCTCAGGTTGAAAATCAGCTTGATAAGAAAATTAAGGCTTTCAAATCTGATTGTGGTGGTAAATACTACGGTCGGTATTACGGATCAGGTGAGCAACATCCAGAGCCTTTTGCTAAGTTTTTGGAAGAGTACAGCATCGTCCTGCGATATACTAATATTAGGAAATCTAGCATGAATGGTGTTACTGAACGACACAATAAGACACTTAAGGATATGGTAAGGAATATAATTAGTTATTCCACCTTATCAGAATCACTATGGGGAGACGCACTTAAAACTGCAGCATATATCCTTAACAGAGTACCAAGTAAAGCGGTAGCAAAAATTTCTTATGAACTCTGGATTAGACGGAAGCCCAGTATAAGTTATTTACACATATGAGGTTGTCCAGCTGAGGCAAGGCCTTACAGGCTGAATGAAAAAAAGCTAGATTCAAGAACTGTGAACTGCTATTTTGTTGAGTGTTCTGAAAGATCCAGAGGCTATAAGTTTTATGATCCCACAGTAAAGTCTTTCTTTGAGACTAGAAATACCAAATTTCTTGAGGATATTGAGTTTGGGAGGGAAGATAAGGTTATGGACATTATTTTTGAAGAGGAATTCGTTTATCTTCCTATAGTTGCTATTGAAAATAGTCAGGACACTCAAGATTATGTTCCTAATAATATCATTATTCAAGATGCAATCACTCTAGTTCAAGACAGTGTTCAGGAGGTTCATGTCCCAGTTGAGGCAAATACTCCTATAGAGCAAACTCAACAACCTCAAGAACTAATGCTTTTAAGGAGATCTATTAGAGAAAGGAGAAGTGCGATTCCAGATGATAATATCGTATATCTCCAGGAACATGAGTTTGACATTAAGATAGTGGAAGATGATCCAATTAGCTTTACACAAGTCAATCAAAGTTCTAATTCTCAAAAGTGGATCGATGCCATGAATGAGAAAATGAAGTCTATAAGAGACAACGATGTTTAGGATCTCGTCAAATTGCCTGAAGGTTCGAAGCCCATTAGTTGCAAATGGATATTTAAGACCAAACGGGATTCGAAAGGTAATGTTGAGAGATGTAAGGCATGTCTTGTCGCTAAAGGCTTTACTCAGAAGGAAGGCATTGACTTTAAAAAGACTTTATCTCTAGTTGCTTCAAAGGTCTCCTTTAGAATTATTATGGCACTTGTGGCTCATTATGATCTTGAGCTTCATCAGATGAATGTTAAAACAGTATTTTTTAATAGAGTCATTGATGCAACGATTTATATAGTGCAACTACAAAACTTTGTATCGGGAGATCCAAAGTCTATGATTTGCAAACTCAAGAAGTCCATCTATGGTCTCAAGCAGGCTTCCCGTCAATAGTATCACAAATTTCATGAGGTAATTCTCTCATTCAGTTTTGAGGTGAATCCGGTTGATGATTATGTATATCATAAGTTCAATGGGAGTAAGTTTATCTTCCTGGTGTTATCTTCCTGGTGCTTTGTGTTGATGATATACTACTGGCAAGTAGTGATATAGGCTTACTGCACGACACCAAGAGATTTCTTACAAAAAATTTTGAAATGAAAGATCTTAGAGTTATCTCTTTTGTATTAGGTATACAGATATACCGAGATCGCTCTCGGGGTATCCTTGGGTTGTCACAAAAGAGCTATATCGAGAGGGTGCTCAGTAGGTTTGGTATAGATAAGTGTGCACTAACAGACACTTGGGTGTCTAAGGGAGATAAATTTAGTCTCAGTCAAAGCCCCAAAAATGATGTTGATAAAGAAGTCATGCAACAGTTTCCTTATGCTTCAGCTGTAGGAAGTCTAATATATGCATAAGTATATACACGTCCGGATCTTACGTCCATAGTTAGCATGTTGGGAAGATATATGTGTAACCCTAGAGTAGATCATTTAGAAGGCAGCAAAGAGGGCTATGAGGTACTTACAGAGAACAAAGGAATATATGCTCACTTATCAGAGATCGAATATTTTGGAGATCATTGCATACTCCGACTCTGATTTTGCGGGATGTCTAAACAGTAAAAGATTCACATCAGGCTATATCTTTCTTTTAGCTAGAGGAGCTATTTCCTGAAAGAGTGCCCAGCAGACACTCGTAGCTACTTCAATTATAGAGGCAGAATTCATAGTTTGTTATGAGGCATCCAATCAGGGAATATGGTTGCGAAACTTTGTCATTGGGTTGCATGTTGTAAATAGCACTGAAAGGGCATTGAAGCTTTATTGTGATAATAACTCGGCAGTCTTATATTCTAATAGTAATAGGAGCTCATCAAAGTCAAAGCATATTGACATTAAGTTCCTAGCTATGAGAGAAAGAGTTTAGAGTCGTTTAGTGTCAATTGAGGATATCGGTATAAACTCCATGATAGCCGATCCGCTCACCAAAATTTACCACCTAAAGTCTTTCACGAATACACTGCTTGTATGGATGTTGTATTTTTAAATGGTGTGTAGTTTTAGTGAGAGTTTATAATTTAGTTTAGATACTTATTGTGTGATACTTCTTTATATTTGTATACTGTAGTATTTTGGTTATTGATGGATTTTCTTGTAGACTTTGCTCAATTTTAATATATTATATTTCATGTTCTCTTTTGCTTTCTTACTGTGGTTTAACGATAAAATTTGCGGTAATACACTAAAGGGGAAAGACTAAGCTCGATCTCAATAAAGTTTTGGGTGGACCAGTTAGAAATACGCACGGTGAATCACATTGTGTGTAATTTCCATGTCACATTCTATATTCGATCTGTATCATTCGGGTGTATTAGTATGGTGATCATTGAGGTTTCTAGTTGCTATCTTAATAAGTACAATGACGAGTGCTTTGATTTTGTACTAATATGTCTGATGGATGGGATTGCAACTTCGGGGATATTTAGGAATAATATGGTAATTTCATGGCCATACTTTAGTTTTCAATACAATTGTATACAGTGCATATGTGACCCAAGTGGGAGATTGTTAGAAAATTCTATTTCCTATATTGGGCCACATATTTTAAACAATTGTATTTAGCCATATTATTCTTAAGCAGACCCAATAAGTGATTTAATTAAGGCTGGGTCGGGATATCCAACTGGGTATGGATATTAATATGGATACTCTATTAGTCACTCAGTTGGGTTTGATGGATACCCAACAGGAACTATTTAAAGAACCTATTAGAATTATGGTCCCTGTAGCCAAATATCACGTACGTCCAATTCCTTGTAACCCACCATCAGTTACAGAAAACTTCATCTGAGTGACATTAGCCTCTAGGTTGCAGAAAATCAAAATTCTCAAGACATCATCTCTTGTTCACGCTTTCACCTTCGGTCTCTCCATCTCTAATCTCTACAGATTAGCCATGGACTCAAGTATATTCAATAAACTCTAACCTGTCAATTTAGCATGAATGATTTAGGGTTTTGATTTGGTTTATTTGCAATCCTAATATCATATAACAATATGTGCAAGTAATCGTTTATGAACTAAGTTTTCATCACATTATATAAGTGTGTTATTGATATAATAATTTGACGTTTACAAATGTCCACTAACATTGGATATAAGCCCTTAAATATTGACGGTTTTTGTAATTGTTAACCAAAAAGAAAAAAAATGACAATAAAGGGTTTTTCTTTTTTTTTTTTGAATAAAACCTCTGTGAATTTTACTAATTCAAATCACCAGCAACTAAATGGGCTATACAACAAATAAAGAACATTCATAGACAATAATGAGGCTTTATCACAGAGACATAGTTTTGCAAGTGTGTGGCTACATTATTGCTCTCACGATCAATAAAACAGCAAGATCAAACAATAAAGGGTATTGAGTTTTTAATGATTGGCAGGGGACATCTTAATTACTCTAAGTATCAAGTAATCTGAAGTTTCTCTGTCCTGTGAAATTTCGAAACCCATGATTTTTGGACCACGTAATCATTTTTCGTTGAGATCGACCACGTAATCATTTGAGAGTTAAATGTTTTACGTACCATTAAGCCGCAAACCTTGAAGGTCAAACATTTTTTTTATTTTTTATTTCTTTAGAATTTTCAGGAGAACGAAATTAACTTGAAGTGTACAGAGTTTTTCTAAATTGAAATTTAAAGCAAGTATGCACTTGGATCCATTTGTGTGCATTTAATTATTTACATAGATATTCATATCACACTTTTTTTTCCCCTGAAGACCTGAAGGTAGATATAAATATGTCGAAATATGTATATTTATATTGTTATTTTTTTTCGCTATTGGGGGAATTTTTGAAATTTTTTTAATACTAATCTATATAGTACACATGTAATAACATTGTGTATATATATAGTTCTCAAAGGCAAGATTCAAAAATAATGATGACAGAAAATACATTTAAAATAAAGATTCTAATTCGCTTATTCGTTAGAAAAATAAAGGCTGTTATTTTCTGTTCGTATCATCATACATGTGTTCTATCACTATCTATGTGAATTCTACATCCCTATATAAGTTGCTTTTAATGGATCCAATAGTTGATATAGTTCTGATTCTACCAGCTTACCTTCCAATCTACCATGCATTTAGACCAGAATATATTCTGTTTTGACTGGTAACAAATTAAAAATCTAAAATTTTTGTTTTTCCTATAAAAAAAAATTGAACCAAACAAAAAATAAAAACTAACTTACGCAATAGTGTAGAAAATATAGGAAACAGAAAAAGGGGGCATTGATCAATTAATATGCCTGCTCCTAGTTTAAGGGGTTGAGGTCAGTCTTGCCCCTGTAGGGTTCGAAGAGCCAATACATGCCTTGGAATCAAAAGTTAACTATTTTAGGTACAATTAATAAACGACGCATCCTTTCGAAAAAAAAAAAAAAACAAATACAACGACGCATGATCTAACACTAACAACCAAGGAAAACTTGCATTAATATGTCTATATATATATATATATTTATATTTGTGTTTGAACTCCCTAAGCCTAGCTAGTGGCATCTTTAATTTCTTTAACAATAAATTGGTGCGTGGTGACAAAATGTGTTTAGATTGATTAATTAATATTGCTTTAGTTTGCAATACTTGTGTGTAGTCCAACTAAGAAACAATTGCTAATTAAGAAGCACATTCAACGCACAAATCGAGTTAAAAAGTAATTAGTTGATTTGGTAAAATCTTTTGACGTCGAAACTAAAGATATGAGATTGATTCGCATTTATTATAGGTTTTAGAATGATTAAATTTTTCTTTTTCCCTAACAAGTTAGCACTTAAAAAAGGCTCCTCGGTCATGACCTATTCCTAGTATTATACAACGCAATAACGCAATATACAATAAAAAAATTAGAGAATATAAAATTTTAACTGTTTGCAAGTAATTATTATCATTATTTTGGTTAGTAAAGAATGTCAGCTTGTGGCATTATATCGATAATTGACAAGCAAAGATGTGTTGTGTTTGACATAATTCGTATCAAAGTAAATCCATGTAGAAGATAATTATATTCCATTCTTTTGTAAAAATGCAATATGCTTCGTTAGCTCTAAATATTTAACTGAAAACATAATATTCACTTTTGTTTGTTGTTGACTTATCTAAGCCCCAAAAATCTTGCTAGACGTAAAATTTTATTCTTGGGCACTTATTTTAGTTCAAATGTCTTATTTCCTATGCATACATGCACATTACTTTAAAGTTTAAATGTGCATGATTGAAGCTATAATTTCATATTTAATATTTCCTACCGAAGTAGACGTAATGTGAAAAGGGAACACCAAACTTTTAACTCTTTAACTTCTTTATAACCCAAAAAAAAGTGAAAAAATCTTTGAGGTGAATTTAGGATTCTATACTCTTGTCCACTTTATTTATTTAATTATTATTAAATTACATAAAAATTTTAAAAAAATAGCAGGATTGACGATACGCTTATATTTTACAACTTTTTCGTGCTAGGCCCCTCAAGATTCTAAAATTCTCATTTAGGCCTCAAGTGGACGTTGTGGAAGGAATTGTGGATCTAATAGCCGTTACTATTCCCACTCAAAAGAATACGTGGAGCTCCGACCCCACACGCCAACCCAAGCCCGTAAAGTCCACGCTCTCCTTTTCCAACTCCCGCTATATATTTATTGATTTATTATAATCTATTATTATTATTTTTTTAATAACACCCCATTCCCGCGATTACCAACGCGAAAATTTTGTCCGCACTTCTCACCCTCCCACGCGCTTCTTCCGCGCGTGAAGCGCAAACTCGACGGATCGCCCCAGCCCTCCGCCTCCATGCTCTCCGGAAACCTCACCGGAGCCCCAAATCCCCGGCGAAATTCACCGCCGTGAGGTTTCGTCAGGGGTGCGCAGGTTAAGCGCGGGAGTAGGCGAGCGGGATTCAGTGTCCACCTGGTGCGCACATTAGCGAAAAGGGTACTGGTGGAAAGATGACGACCACGAACGAAGCTGTAGTAGTAAGCTTTGACTCTCTCAAGTCTCAAAATTTAGCTTTGATTGATTAATACGAGTTGTAGACTTTGAAGACCAGATAAATAAAATCCCCAACTAAAGATTTAAAGAAAATAATTTTTTATTTGGAATTAACAATAATTGCAATAGTGATTATAATAATGAAAATTGAGATTATTTTAATGGAGGGATTAAAATAGGATTAACAGTTTTTGGAGTCTCTTTTAAGCTGTCGTGTTCTCATTCGATTCTTGTTCGAGATGATGGGACTTAGGGTTTTGGTTTCACCTTCTGCCAAAGCTAGTGCTACTACTATTACTACTGGTTTCGATTCCCACTCCGTAGTTGCAGAGCTCGATATTTGAAGACGAAGAAGAAAGAGGTCCATAAACTGGTTTTCAAACCTTATGTCAAATAAATGTTTTTCATTCTTTTTTCCGTTTTGTGTTTTAATCTGTGCGCGTTTGGTTGCTGAGAAAAGCTTGAACTGAAAATAAGTGATAAAACTTGTTTATCACTTATAAATATAACTATTTGGAAAGGTTCAGTATTTATATACATATATATATATACGTACGTACGTATGTACGGGTACTATGTATACATATATTTATTTATATATATATATATGTATGTATGTATAAAATTTAAGGTTGGTTTTCTTTCCTCTGTTTTCTCACCACCATATGTTGTTTTCAAGGTAGTGTTTTTGGGTTTTGTTTTATGGTTTCTGTACTCTCTCTTTGCTAATCAATGAAGAGGAATTAGCAAAAGATGAAATTTGGGCTTCTACTTCGTTAAGCAATAAAACCATACCCTTTTTTTTTTTAGTCTCTGGCGCTTATCTTATTGCAAAGAACAATTCTATATTGTTGTTAGCTTATAAAAGTGAAAACGCTGGGGGTGGAATGGTCAGATTCCTATGTTATATATTGTTTTGCTATATCTCTATGGTTTTATTTCCTCCCTATTTTCCTGTTATGATTGAATTTTCATTAATCATAATGTAAACGAGAACTTTTATGGTTCGTTTACCATGCTATAGTAAGTTGTCATTTTTGTTGTTGTTTATGACCCCCTGTTTGTTTTTAACATACATCTATTTTTTGACAATTGACATACCTCTAAAACAAGGCTCTCTTTCTTTTCATTCATAAGGGCATTGAGGAATTTGAAATTTATGCAAATTAGAGATGTTCTGATGTTGAAAGGAAGATTAGTTTATTAAAAGCAATATTTGGTTGAATCCCATATTGTAGGGTCTCACATATGTGGGTTTCTTTGGCTCTTTGTTGCTGTCCTGCTAAGTTCAGCATCAGTGTTCTTCACTGCTATGTGCTTAAATATGGTGAAACACTTATTACACCCAAGTTTTCGAGAACTCCATTGTTTCGTGATACTGCTATAAAGTGTCAAATTTATGGCTGATGTCTTTTTTCGATATTCCTTTGTTTTACTTGGATTTATATAGCTGCTATGCCTTTTTGTTAACTTACTTAACTTTTGCGGGGTTTTATTTGTAAGTTATCTTATGCTGAAGTCTCATCATGCTTTATCTTATCAGTTGAATGAACATGAACTCAACATCAGCACAGTTTGTCTCCTCCAGAAGGATGGGTGCATATGAGCCTATCCACCAAATGAGCATGTGGGGAGAAAACTACAAAAGTAATGGCAGTCTAAATACATCACCACCCATAATTGTGGAGGCAGATACAGAACTAAATAATCTGGTGCAAATCTCTGAAATTTATGCTCTCTCATTCTCGTTATCAATCAAATGTGGAACTAACCTTCATGGTCTTATTTAATTTATGTAGTCAGAAGATACTTCAAATGGAATGCTTGGACCTTCTGACAAGTATTACCAAGAAGCAACTAAACCTGTAGATAAGGTAAGAATGATTATGCCTCTAGCACTACGCGCAGACCTATATAGATACAGGTACATATGTAATTATTACAATGAAGACTGTTCCGCGGTCACAACTCTGTTTCGAAAATTGCAGGTACAAAGACGACTTGCACAGAATAGGGAGGCTGCTCGTAAAAGCCGTTTACGTAAGAAGGTAGTGAAGTGATGTGCTTTGGAAGAGATGCTGTACGTGAAATCTATTCGAGGACTTATTTTATGTGACTTTTACTTTTTTGTGTAGGCCTATGTTCAGCAGTTAGAAACAAGTCGTTTGAAGCTGGTTCAACTGGAGCAAGAGCTTGAGCGAGCTAGGAAACAAGTGAGTAGAAGATTAGTTGAGTTTGCAGCTCCTTGAATCCATTATTAGATACATTATAGCAATGAAAGGGGGAAAAAAAAAACATCTATTACTGAAGTTTAATGCTGGTAACTTTTTATGAATTTTTCAACTACAGGGTCTCTATGTAGGTGGTGGATTAGATGCTAATCGTTTGGGTTTCTCTGGAACTCCTGACTCAGGTTTATTGATGCTTGCTGCTATATCATAATTTTTTATCTTCCAAAACAATTTCCACTCCCTGTTCACAATTACATGTCTAAGACTTTGGTTGGTGCTATGAAGGGTGTGAGTAGTTTGCAAAATTTTTTTAGTTCATATTATAATATGAAACTGTAATGAGGTTAGATCTGTTTCGCATTGTCCGATTTTCTTCCTAAAGTTTTGTACAATAATAGACCGAGTGATTAACTGTAATATTCTATGTAGTTTTACTTTTATTTCTGTTTCTTTGGCATTCATCTGAGATGATCAATTCTCTTGCTTCTAATGCATGATAATCACTGTAAGAAAAGAGACGGATAACAACGCTAGAGGGTGGCTTCATATTCATGTTTCTGATAAGGACGTGTCCAAATTTTGTAACTGCATTTGCATCGTATCCTGAAATTTTCAATGAGTAAAGGCCTGATGGATCCGTATTTGATTTTTTTTTTTTCTTCTACATTGTTTAGCATAATATTTGTATGCAGGCTTACTATTGTTATGTGTGGTGTGAATTATTTTTTCCTTTTCCATGTTCTTGACTGTTCTAAAATCTCAAATATCGTCATCTGCAGGCATAACAGCATTCGAGATGGAGTATGCACATTGGATGGAAGAACAAAATAGATTGATTTGTGAGCTGAGGACAGCTTTGCATGCACACATAAGTGATGTGGAGCTTCGCATGCTTGTAGAAAGTGGCATGAACCATTATTTTGAACTTTTCCGAATGAAAGCAACGGCTGCAAAAGCTGACGTGTTCTACGTGATGTCTGGAATGTGGAAGACATCAGCTGAAAGGTTTTTCTTGTGGATAGGAGGATTCCGCCCTTCTGAACTGCTTAAGGTGCTGCATGATTTAATTCAATTGTCGATGAAATTACAGCTTTCTAAGTGCATAGTGGCTATTTATGTATTTCTAGTGTGTTATGTTCCTCTCTGTTTTATTTGTACATGTATGTACTCTTTCGATTTTTGAGGTTGGTAGTTCATAACTTTATGTTGATTACAGGTTCTTGGCCCCCATCTTGAGCCTTTGACAGATCAGCAACTTCTAGATGTTTACAACCTGAGACAATCATGTCAGCAAGCAGAAGATGCTCTTTCTCAGGGTATGGAAAAACTCCAGCAAACGCTAGCAGAGACTGTAGCTGCTGGTGAACTAGGTGAAGGAAATTTCCCACAGTTGCCTACCGCTATGGAGAAGTTGGAAGCTCTAGTGAGCTTCTTGAATCAGGTAATCCATTGCTTACTTTGTATACCAAATAAATGGTTCAGTTCCAATTTGTAGCTTCAGTCTTAATTTATCTTTGATGCATCGTGCATATTACACAACTTGTTTCCGTTCATAAATTTGGAGATGGATACTTTCGAGTGGTATGAAATTTTGTAGGCATATGTGTAGAAGTAATTTCATCAAGCCACGCAGCGGTCATTTAGATTCTATAGATTATTGATTCTAGGTCATGTTTGGTAGGCCATATTGTATCGTATTGTATTATATTGTATTGTATTGTATTGTAATGTATTGTATTGAGTTGTGTTGTATTGTATTGTATTATGAGAAAGTTTGATTTTTTATGGTAATTTTTCAAAAAAATTGAAAAGTCCTGAAATTTGAAATTGTTCTGAAAAGTCCCGGATTTAACTATGAAAATAACACTTTTAAAAGTATTTAGAAAAATACAACTTTTTATTGATTGATGAGGATAACTGCCAAAAAATATCCTGAGGTTTTGGTGTTCTGCAATTTAAACTCTGAAGTTTGGACTTTGTAAAATAATACTCTGAAATTAAGAATTTCTAAAAATTAATATCCTGAGTTAACTTTTTGAATAATTTTAACTGATAAAATACAATAATATCTTCAAAATTAAGATGGATAATATGGATTAATCTAGTTTTAATGGAGGATATTATTGTTTTTTTCGTTCCTAAAATTGGTCAAAAAAACTGTCCAGGGTATTAATTTTCAGAAATTCTTAATCTCAGGGTATTATTTTGCAGAGTCCAAACTTCAGGGTTTAAATTACAGAACATCCAAACTTCAGAGTATTGCTTTGCAGTTAACCCTAATTAATGAGATACTTAAGGTAGTTAGTCGAGTTACCTGATATAACTTGATCAGTTACTCCGAGTAACTAGATTGGTTACCCTAAGTAACCTAATTGGTTACCTCGAGTACTATTGAAAAATACCAATTTTGAAGAAAAAATAGTATTTTTCTAAATATTTTTTAAAAGTGTTATAATCTAATAAAACTTTTAAAAGTGATATTTTTCTAAATTAATCCGGAATTTTTCAAAAGAATTAGTCAATCCAGAATTTATCAATTTTTGCTATCTTGGGCTTGGAATTTTGTAAGAAACCCTTGTTTATTTTATTACAGTATTATGTTTGCTTTTGCATTGTATTAAGATGTTGGATTATAAATTCATTTATGAAAATATCACTTTTAAAAGTTTATTTACAAAATTACCATTATGAAAAAATGATTTTCAAAAGTACCAGTTCTAAAATACCACTTTTCAAAAATACCACTATGTAATTTTAATTTTTGAAAAATATCTCTTTTGAAGTATTTAGAAAATACCACTTTTAAAAAGGATAAAGTGATGTGAGACAAAGAAAGGGACGAGAGAGAAAATAGAAAAAGAGAAAATGATGAGAGAGAAATTAAGGACAAATAAAGTGATAAGAGTCAATGTTATAATACAATATAATACATATCTTTTTTTTTTCTGTATTATATAATACTTTTTGTATTGTATTAAATTTTGATGTCGTATTAAATGATACAATACAAAGCACAACTAAAAATAATGTTGTGTTTAATTAACACAATACAAAGTTCTTATACAGTGTACCAAACATGACAGGATTAAAGGGTATTGTTTCATTAAAGGAACCTGTCATTCTCAACATCACTCTTTTTCCGGATTTTTTTATTTTTTTTTTAACTAATAGAAAAGCTTCCAACGACCAAATGCTTCTTTGGTGAGTTCTAGTATTTGTGATGTTTATTTAACAAGAAGGGGGAGAAAAAAATATTTTTAATATATCATTAATTCAATATTTAATCAAATGTTCCCATTTCCATATCCTCTTCATCTTTGTAAAAGCATATTTTGCAATAAATAGTGGACTGAATGGTTTCAAATCCTAATGTTCTAGAAAAAATTGTTGCTTACGAGGTCATTTTGGTCCAAAGGCCACTGTTTTTATAATTGTTTGGGTTAGAAGTAGGCTTTTGAATGGGGATGACATTTCTAAACCAAATTTCATTGGAACTCCAAAGTCAGAATGCTACCTCACTGTCCCTTCCCCTTCACCATCTTATTTCTCCTTGTAAAAGATGCTAAACTCGACTTTGTCATCATTTGAATGACTGGAAATTATAGACGTACGGCATTATGATGGTAAATGTAGTCATGGCCATATCAGCATTTGTTGGTTTATTGCATCCATCAGGGTGTATGAAATGATCTCAATGAAGTAAAAGACCTCTTACTGAAAACAAAAGACAGTTTTATATTAGGAATTGGTTTGATGAAGAAGCTCTGACGATGGATGGTTATCTATATTGGGGTGGTCAACCATACAGAGAGAGTTAAGCGTAATCATTTGAAACATTGTAATCATTTGAGATAAGTGTCATTTCTGGTTTTAGATCTCGTTTCATTTCATTTTGTATTGGGTATTGCTTTGATAAAGAAGCTTTGACGATAAAAGCTTGTCTTTTGGGGTGGTCATCCATATAGATTAGATGAAATAGTTACTCCGTGCGATCTACAACAGATAGTCAACAATGAAAGATTACGTGAAGTAGATACTTTAGTAGCTCTATGACAGGTGGTCAACATAGAGTTTCAAAGGTATTTGATTATAGCTTTTCATTATATCTAGCTAACTTAGGACTCCATCTCAGAGTAGTAAAGCATTTTTGTCTCTGGGGTACTAAATTCTTGGGATATACATGTATTTGGATTGGTGTCTTCAGTTATCATCGTACTATGTTATTTTCTAGTATGGCTTTGTACTTCATTTTCTGTTTCCAAACATGTCATGCATCTTTCTTTTCCCCCTAATTGAACGATGTTTCTTCCTTACAGGCCGACCATCTTAGACAGGAAACCCTGCAGCAGATGGCTCGTATCTTGACAACCCGCCAGGCTGCTAGAGGCCTGCTTGCCATGGGGGAGTACTTCCAACGTCTCTGGGCTTTGAGCTCGCTTTGGGCTACCCGCCCTCGTGAGCCTGCTTAGTCTTACCATGGAAGAAGATAACAACCAAAGTTTACAACCGAAAACAAGATAGTCACTACCAGATCCATGCTTCCACAACAAATGGTGCCTTCGCTGCTGAATCTTGAAAACATAATGTAGACTGTCTAAGCTGCTGACATTTTTCAAGCAGCCTCCAACATCTGAGAAACTGTACATATGAATATAGCCATTTTGGTCGAGAGGTGGTCTGTGAGTAAATTAATAAAACTTGATTGCTTTTTGTATATTATGAAGTGATATATTTTTAGGATAGACATTTGAAAGTCTACAGAGGCAAGACAAGCAATATCATGTAGGTATCCATTTGAATGGTCTGTCTCTCTCTGTGCATTGCATACACTTTGTTGTGCATAATGTAAAGTAGTTTCTTTGTGCTTCGAAACCACAGATACTATGTTTATAGTTGTTTCTTTGTGCTTTAAAACCACAATACATAATGTCAGGTTTTTTATGTCCAATTAATCCCAACTGATACTGATGTTATGTGGAGGTGTTTTGCCTGCAAAGCCAATACACAGATGCGTTACCGTGTGAAATTATTCTTTTCAGTCTCCAATTTTTCCTAGGACTGTTGTTCTCTGATTTTCATTTTCTTTTAAGAGAAGGTTGTACATAAAATTTCTTGTTAAATGCGAACTCAAATCCTATGTGGATGATTCGAATTACAAAATGCCTTATTCCTACATATATGCACAAATAAAATTAAACATTCAAAAAAAAAAAAAAAACCACAAATTTTATTGTTATCAAATTAAACATTCAATTTACATTTTTCTATCAAATAGTACCGAGCCCACAACTTTGGTCAAAATTGAAATATTATATTATTTAAAAGACGCTTTTGCTCTTAAAACTCATAAAATACAATAAAAGAAAATTATTGTTAATAAAATAGTTTAAATAATTATTATCTATATTTTGGCATCATTTGGAATGCATGATAAGAATGAGAACGGATAAGATTAAATTAATCTCACATTTGGTGCATACAGATAAAAAGTATTGAATATGATTAAAATAATCCATTCCAAAAATAATACCTTTAGAAAGAGATAATCTTATCCTCTTTAGAATTTAAAATTGGAAGAGATTATGAATTTAATTAAAAATAATAAAATGTTTTTGAAATAAAAATGGTATTTTTCGAAATAAATTTTAAAAGTGGTATTTGATATTATTTTAAAAGTGCTAAAAACTAGGTATTTTTCGAAATTTTTTTAAAAAGTGGTATTCGTAAATGTTTTTAAAAATGTATTTTTCCAAAACTATTTTAAAAGTGGTATTTTTCTAAATTTTTTTCTAGGTATTATTCTAAATTAATTTTCAAAAATGGTCTTTTTCTAAATTATTCAAACCCCAAAGTTTTTTATTTAGTTAAAAATATGAAACACATGTGTGAATCCTATTCTAACAAAAAATAGCACACTAAAGATAGTCTAATTCTATTCAATCCAATTCTTTAAAATTATCTAATTATATCTTATCATACCAAAAAAGCTTTTGTGCCCAATTTGTGTCCACTTTTAAAACAATTTTGGAAAAATATCATTTTCAAAAACATTTATGAATACCACTTGTTCTTTAAAAAAAATTCAAAAACTACCTTGTTTTACAACTTTTAAAAGTTAATATCGAAAATACCACTTTTAAAATTCTATTTCGAAAAATACTATTTTTTTAAAAATCATTCTATTATTTTTAAGTAAATTCCAAATCCCTTCCGATTCTAAATCCTAAAGAGGATGGGATTACCCTCTTCTAATGGTACTATTTTTGGACATATTTTTTATATGCATGCACCAAATATGAGATTAATTTAATCATATCCGATCTCATTCTTATCATGTGTTCCAAATGAGGCCAAAATATAGATAATAATTATTTAAACTATTTTATTAACAATAATTTTATTTTATTGTATTTGATGAGTTTTAAGAGCAAAAACGTCTTTTAAATAATATAAGATTTCAATTTTGACCAAAGTTGGGGCTTGGTCCTATTTGATTGGAAAATGCAAATTGAATGTTTAATTTGATATAAATAAAAAAGTGTGTGTGTGTGTTTTTTTTTTTTTAATAAAATACTAAAGATGGTGTGGTTTTTTATTTATTTATTTGTTTTTATTATTCTGGTGTGGTTATTATTTTTTTAAAGAAAGAAATGGGATGTAATTATTAAAAGTGAATTATCACAAGTTTTAAAAAAGAAACTGAACATATTAGTATATTTTAATCTTTTCACTTGAAGATAAATATGTAAATAAACTACTTTGTTTAAAATTGATGCACCTTTATACTACTTGGGAGTACAAATATAGACCCTTATTCTATTTGACCAAACTTAAAATTATTCAAAATAACACTATTGCCCTTCATGTTTATAATCAACAAAAACCTACAACTTAACGCCTATAAGACCACGTGTCAATCAACCAAAATTGCAATTTCTTGACAAAATGTTAAATTCGAATAATACAAAGAATAGCCACCTTATTGGTCTTGTCGAAGGGCACTGGACGAAGAAATAGAGCAGCTCCCTAGTCTGTTCCCCCCGGCCTGGACCCAAGGTCAAGATGTTTGTCTTTTCACTCGGGCTATATTTGGTACGAGGGAGTGAAGATAGGAATGAATCATGAATGAGACTTATATTATTTAGAGAGGAGAAGTGAGACAAGAAGGGGAATATTCTTCCCTTATTTTGTTTGGTATGAGAGGAAGAAGAGAAGATCAAAATCTTTTCTCTTATTTGGTAAGATGGAGAAGTGAAAATAAAAGAAAAGATTTTTAGTTAGAATAATCACTTTATCACATGAGGGAGTATCTTTCTCTTAAAGTCTCTCTAATTTTAGAGGGATTGAAATTTAGTTAAAAATTAAAGATTTGAAATCCCTTGTTTAATTTATTTCCTCCTAAAATCCTTCCTACCAAATAACATCCCAAAGTCGCACTCGCACCTGGTATCTGTCACGTTCTTCTTCCATGCTTCTTTCATTTTTTTGAATAATTTATTAATATTTTTCAATATTTATTTGCTTAATAGTGTTCTTTTTCTAAGTAAAAAAAGAAAAAAAAATCATCACTTAATTTTTGGGCAATTAAACGTTTGTGTTGAACAAGTTTTTTTAACGAGAGCTCAAAAAGAATTTCTAATTTTTTTATTACTTTTTTTGTGAATACGAAAGGTTGTTCCATGTTAACAATACTTCTCTTCAAAATCTCTTTATTTCTTTCAAAAAAGATTGATTACTAAGGATGTTCGGTCATTTCATGCCAACTTTGGCCCTTTTATCCTCTTTTGGAAAATACACTACTACAAAAAGTACTTAGATGCCGGTTCTTAATTGTCGTCTAAGTGATAAGGGCCTGTTTGGCATAGCTTCCAAAAATCTTTTGGAGCCCAAAAGTTACTTTCAGGGGTGTTTGGATGAATTGTCAGAAGATCTTTTTTTAATTAGAAGATCTTTTTAATGAAGCATGAACCCACTAGCTTTTACTGGAAGATCTTCTGGAGCTTTTACTTCAGGAAGTAAAAGTTATCCCAAACGGGCCCTAAGACATCGATTTTTGAACCGTATCTAGGTGTAGAATGTCAATTACACAAAATTTGATGTCCAAGTAACGATGTTTGACTCAAATTCTTACGTCATGTATACCTCAGTTTAAGGTGGTTTTTTCCTTACGAATTTCATTGATACCTTGCAAGTAGAGAACGGATATTTTTCACATTTTTAAAAACATAGAGGGTGTAAAATGATATTTAGTCGGAATAAATGAGATGTCTTCAGTGTTATATCGTCTACATTTTTAATTGAACAATACGAGAAACCGTATAGTGACACTACACATTATTAGAGATATAAAGTCTACTTATAGAGTTGTAGAACCCAAAATCTATTAATACAGTGCTAATATCGTAAGTTGTTGCACAACATTTAATGTTAAAGGGTACAAAACTATACTCTAATACTAGTAGACTTTTAACTTCTAAATTTGCATATCGCCTCTAATCTATGTTAGTGTGTTGTGCTTATGCCCTCACTTGAGACACAAAAATTGAAAAAGAAAAAAAAAAAAAAAACCTCAAATGCCTCATTTTCACTCTTTTCATCACTATATTGGCCTCACATTATTTTTTTTCCCCACATGATTACCTTAAATGACTTCAAACAATATACTTTATTCCCAAGGAAAACTTAATATAGTAACTTTTAAACTCATAAATTACTTGCTTGGTTTACTTTGAAAGCTATATAAACCAAAAATAATAATATCATAAATTCATTGGCCCTCCATAGATTGTGTATCTTATGGAATGCTTGAGGGGTTATCTGGCTTTATATGCTGTATTCAATACATATACATTTAAGTTAAAAAAATCATAATAATGATTTGAAGCAATTCATGCTATAAAGTATTGAAGTAGTATTTGGTTCTATTAGTGGTATTTGCACAGCAAGGTCTAAATGGATAAATTTTTTAAGTCTCTTTATTTGTTGATTTTTATCTTGACATTTTTCATCTTTTTTGAACAATCAGGTTAGTTCATATGATCTGCAAAATTTTATTTTCTTATGATAGGTTTATTTTATTTAAATTATTTATTTTATTTTATTTTTTAGAAAAATGATACTTAACTAACGACCTCTACTTATTACAAAAAAAATGAAAATATCTCACGCACCCTGAGAGTCAAACTCCCGACCTAGAACCTAAACCCTACCCCACCCACTGAGCTAGGCCCCGTGGGTAATTATTTATTTTATTTTATTTTGTTTCGGATTGAGTTGATTTAAATTTATTTTCAACTATTATTTTTGTTCGGTAATAGGGATATTGGTATTGGTTCATGTGTTAAATGAGGGGCAATTTTGTCATTTAATTTGTATAAATTGGTCAAATTTTGAATGTAGGGTATAAATTTCTTAAAATTCTAAATGTAAGGGTATATATAATTTTGTAAACACTAAAACATAGAGTTAAAAATGCACAAAGATCTTAATTGAGGGTATACTTTTGTAGTTTACTTGAAAAGAAGATACTATTAAAGAGAGGGATCTTGAAGATCTTTACCTCTCCTAGGAGTTACAACAAGGAAAGAGAGTGATCTTCAGAAGAAGAGAACATATAGGGTTTGAGAAGTGGTAGCACTTTTAAATATATATAGTCAGAAATTATTACAATAACATTCTCAAATCAATATATACCTAAAATTACAGAAAGTAGCTCCTTTTACAATCATATTAAACTTCAGGTACAGTCAAACTTTATTTTCTCTTTTTTAGTGTTGATCAATATATAATCTTCTCATATTTTATCCATCTCAACATTTGATCGTGTGTGCCAAGATCATTGTCTTTTCTATAAATATGCAATCTTTATTTACTTGTATACTACAAATCTAACTCTACTATTTTCACTTTGTTTTGAATCACAGCATCAGAAAGATTAGTTTATTCATCTCATCCGACACCTTGTGAACAAGATGCTGAATGTACTGCACCATGTACGAAGAAGTATCCAAACACAATAAGGGCGGTCTGTGTGAAAAAGCCATGGTCAAAGAGCCAACGTTCATGTTACTGCTACATTCCATCGAAGTAGTTATCGTTAGTGATTATATAATATGTCCAATAATGCCATGTTTATGTTACTCTTTAAAATTAATGGTATAACAAACTAGTTTGTGTATTTGTGTGTTAATAATTTTATGGTTTCAATGGTACACATTAGTGTTACTCCACGCAAATTAATTTTTGTATTATCTTTTAATTAAAATGTTTTTTGTGCGTGTCAAAATAATTTTACTACCGATATCTATGGCTTCGCATAATTATGTCGTCATGTAGGCTAGTACTTATATATGCGTATTGGTTTGACACTTATTGTTAAGTACTGTCTTCTAATCTAAAGGTCATAAGCTAGTTATGAATTTGCCTATTTATCACCACGGGTAGATTCAATAACACGATATAACTTCAATGTACACGATAACTTCAACTTTGGTGTCATAGAGCAACGTACTTATAGTTAATAATATCTAATAATAAATTATCCAGTGAAATTTCGATAGTTTTATTGAAATCTAAAACATTAATTTAAATAATAATCCAATATTAACTTATTATATAAGTTTTAATAAGATAAATCACTTAAATTATACCGCTAAAAAAAGCCTTTAAATTATAAATTATAGATTTAGTTAATAAATTTATTTAATTAATTATCTTATTGTTTTCTTATTGAATAGTTTCAATGAAGGATATGCCTGTATAGTGGGAGTCTGTTTATGGGTGTTCGTTTATTGTTGACATGTTTTTCTGATCAGATTTAAGTATTGTTGTTTCTTTATTGAAAATTCTGAAATAAAGTTATGTTCTTTCAATTACAGTTTTGCATATAGTTTTTGAAAGTGTGTTGTTTAGTTCTTTTGAGTTATAAAGTAGAACCAGTTTGAAACAAAAATGATATGAGATCATATTATATGAAATTTTCATGCTACACATCTATACGTGGTCTATGTCATTAATTATATTGATCGACCATTGATGGGTCTAGTTACAAAAACACTGTAATGAAGATTGATCCTATATTGGTGTTGTTAATAGATCAGATTGTTTTAGAGAGTTTTTTTTTCAAGATAGCGAAGTATAAAGCTCATTAAAGTTTTATAATGTATGTTTATTGAAAAAACATACGTGGCCCATGTGAGAGATTATTGGCAATTTTTAATATGGCCTACATATTAACATATAATTTTACAAAGAGGAAACTTGATTTTTTTATGGTAATTTTCCAAAAAAATTGGAAAATCCTAGAATTTGCAATTGTTTGAATTATCACGGATTTAATTAGAAAAATACTACTTTTAAAAGTATTTATAAAAATACCACTTTTTATTAATTGATGAGATACTTGAAGTAACTAATCAAATTACTCCCTCGAATACTATTGAAAATACCACTTTTTTAAAAAATAATATTTTTATAAATATTTATTAAAAATATTATTTTTTAATTTTTTT
>JXTC01000435.1:250482-266873 GCA_002914845.1 Trema orientale
TGAGTAAGCGAAAAGCAAAAAATCTCCTTCAAGTGTTGTGATTATTTGGGTTTTCTAAGTTGCAATGTTCCACTTTTGTTTTGTATTTAAAAGTGAAAAAGTGAGGGTCATTTTCGTTTATATTGATTGCGGTTGAAGGAAAGTAAATTAATTGAGTGTTTTTGTGGAATATATACTTAGTTAAAATGTTGGTGTAATGATTTTTTTTTTTTTTTTAATGGTGGTACAATGAGAAGATTCATTATTATTACAGTTATTATAGTCAGGGGATTTTCTTTATAAAACTGGAGGGAGAGAAAGGAAGTGGCGTGTAATAGACCAGTGCAAAATATATTAATGTTGCTTTCCTTCCAACAGAAAAAAAAAAATACATATATACATATAACAAGGGAAAATGTCATAAAATGACCATATATTTCCTCTTCTTCTAATTTTTAACGAAACCCTAGTATATTTTGGATTGATTTTTATTACAAAAGTCTCGTAATTTGATTAACTTTAAAACCTGTCATTCTCATATAAGCTAAATCTAGAAAATTGATAGAAATTTTCAAAATTACTCTAATGAATGGTAGAATTAGGCTTTTTTTCTTAATATAAGAAATAAGGGAAAGACGAAAAATCAAGAAACTACAAAAATACCCCAAGCCCCATCCTGTAATTCACCCAACCAAATTTATTAAAATAAAAAAAACAAACAAACAAAAGTACATAATGTTAACTGCAACAGAAGAAATAAAAAATATATAAAGAAAAGGAAGGATCTACATAGAAAGGTCGCAATCTATTGGACTAAACTTCCAGCAATGTCTCGTTAAAATCTTATTAAGAGCAAAATCAAAGGGAAAAATTTTAAGTAAAGAAAAAGAGTACCTTATTTTACAATGACTAATGAAAACAATAACAATCAGGACCAAATCTTTCAAAACATAATTAGCAATAAAATCCAGAGCAGAAATCCACCAGGAATAACTAGTAAAAGCCCGAGTAGCCAACGCATCAGTCCTGTGACCTTTCTAATTTATCTTTGGATACATGGATTTTTTTTTTAAAGTTAAAGAAAAAAACTAAAATATTATTTTGAAAATAGTATTGGCATTTTTAGGCCATTTAAAAAAAGTTAATTTCAATTTTTTTTTGGAAAATACTGTTGGAAATTATTAAACATACCTTTCACTAACGGTAATTTTGTCATTTCTCATCACTTCTCCAATTTAGCTTAGGGCGAATCTATTGCCACCCCTCCGTCTACTCTTTCTACACCTTAATTTAGTAGTTTTTTTTTTTTAAATTTCCCAAAACCTTTAAGAACATTACAATTAAGTACAATTTTTTTTTTTTTTTTAAAAACACACATCTTTTTAAACATTAACAAAAAAAAATTCCACACCCGTCAAACAAATTCATAAAAATAAGAATTAATGAATAAATAAAAATAAATATGATAGAAGGATGGAAGATTATGCTCTTTTTTGTTCATAAAGTTTTAAACTTTATACGTTAAAAGATAACTGGGAGATTTTAAAAAAGAAAAAATGAAGAAGAGCCTTCTACTAATCAAAGATGTAATGGGATTTTCTTTTAAAATATTCTCTCGGATTGTAATAGGTGATCGACAAGCACTAAATCAGAGAGATTTTCTTAGGCAATATTACCTCGGATTATATTCGATGATTGACAAGCGCTGGAAATGAAAAGAATCAGAAGAAAGAGGTGAGGGGTGATATTACACAGAGATGAAATAATAGGCTACTTGAAATTGGAAAAAAGAGGAATTTAAGATATTTTCATATTCTTTTATTTCATTATAGCTCCATATTCTTATAGTATGGAGAATATATGATTCGAGTTAAAGGAAATTAGTTTTGTCATTAACGTAGAAATAATTGAATTTACTCCTATTTTTCATTATTTGATTTGTGAAACACTGCTCTTGCAGACATAGAATTAGGGCAAGTGATTTGACTTTGAAGAACTTTAGTATTTATTGGGTTGAAGAACAAGTAAAGAAAAAGAAGAAAAGATGAGAAAAGATGGTAGCTTAAACGAAAGAAGATGAGAAATAGAGGTGGAAACAATTGTGGGGAGGGATAGTAGTTGTGAAAAGAAAAGATAATTTCATCACCAAGGGAATTAGGGTATAAAAAGTAGTATATTAGTCTTAGATTTTAATGAAGGGGTGAGTAGACTTAGAAAAAATATAGAGAAAGTAGACAGAGGGTACGTAGTAATAGAACCACCCTTTAGTTTATATAAGAAGCCAAATTTAGGGATAGTCAAATCAAAAAAAAAAAAAAAACACAAGGCAATTCTGATTTTTTTAAAACAAGAATTAACTTTAAGGGATTTTCTCATATTTCCAAAAATACAGGATTTTGTAAATAAAATAAAATCAAAAAGACAGAATATAGACTACAGAATTATTTTCATGATACTCTCACCCGACAAAAAACATTGAGTAAAGAGAAAGATCAATGATATATTTGTGGGGGAAAAAAGAGACATATATATTTTATTGATAACTACAAAAAGATACCCTCAAATTTGAGTGTTTTACAATTTAAATCCTGAAGTTTAGACTCTGTAAAATAATACATTGAGATTAAGAATTTCTGAAAATTAATACCTTGGACAGACTTTTTGACTAATTTTAGGAATAAAAAAATAATAATTTTCTCCATTAAAACTAGATTAATCCATATTATTCATCTTAATTTTGAAGATATTATTGTATTTTATCAGTTAAAAATATCCAAAAAGTCAACCCAGGATATTAATTTCCAGAAATTCTTAATCTCAAGGTATTATTTTGCAGAGTTCAAATTTCAAGGTTTAAATTGCAGAACAACTGAACCTTAGGGTATTTTTTTGCAGTCATCCCATATGAAAAATGTAAATTATAATATTGTAGCTTTTCCTTAATTCCAAAAAAAAAAAGAAAAATTATAATGAAAAATACATAGATAAACCAATGATATAGTAAGGGAAAAAAAGAAGAGAGACGAACATTTTTGATAGAAAAGAAAAGAAAAAGTAAATATTAAGTAAATCTCAAATACATCTTTTTCTCCATTTTCGGCCTTTCATAACCGTCTTAGCCTCACCTTACTTGCTTTTTTTTTTNCCTATATAGAGCTGCCTTGAATTATGCTTTTGTTGTAGCAATGTCCTTTTAGTCATAAATTGTTAAATTTTTAACGAAAATACGTTATTTACAAATGCACAGTTTGGTAACTATATGGCAAAAAATGACACAACAAATTTGTACGTAACTTACACAGTAGAGTACCGAGAATTATACAATAATTGCAGCAATAGTACTTTTCTCACAAATTGTAAAATTTAAATTGGAAATGAGTCATATTTAAAGCATACAATTTGGTGACAATGGACGAGAACAAGACTTTGACACCCGAAGTAAAGCAATGCCTAATCATACGCTTTCTATATGGCAGTCTTTTGTTTCTGTTATAATACTAATAATTTGTGACAAATGGATCATTGTGCAACAATTGAGGAATTAAAAACAGTCTACTATATGCAAGTTAAAAGTTCAAGGCAAAGTGGTTACAACAGATATAATTTAGAGCCTATTATTGTAATTAACCTTTTTTTTCCCCCTTTTCCACATGGTTATCATCAATTTACTTGTTTCATTGTAAAGGGAAAATTTATAAATACTCATTTTTAAAACTATATTTCTATAAATACCCATTTTTTATTTTTATTTTATGAATATCCATTTTTATACCCGTTTTATTAGAAATGTAGACCACTAGTGTTTTACGTATGAAATATATACCATGATATATATTTTATACATAAAGTATATACCGTGATACACATTTCATGAATAAAAATTATACTAAAAATTGGAACACATTTCAAAATGTATACCATAGGTCAAATTTATACTGAAAAATGTAAACCATGGTAAATGTAAATATTTACCGTTTATATTTTACACATGAAATGTGTATCACATGGATAAAACTTTACATTATAAATGTATACCACTCATATTTTGTACATGAAATGTGTACCATAAAAGGGGTATTTTTGAAAAAAAATTAAAACGAGTATTTATGAAAATAAGTTATAAAAATGGGTACTCGGTGTAAATTTCTCATTGTAAAGCTATACTTCATAATCCATTGAAAGAGAGGAGGGAAAAAAAAAAAAAAAGAACTTCGTATAATAACTTTTAACCTTCATAAAGTATTACTTGGTAAAGCTACAAATCAACAAATACTAAACAATAATTTCTTCAAATCCTTGTTGGCCCTTCATAGTCTGTATTTTGTTGAGTGCTTGAGGGGTTAATCTTAGTTTTCTTGCTATATTTATTAAACTAATTATAAAAAAATTTAATGACGAATTCAAGCAATTGGTGCTATAAATATTTAGTTTATTCTTAGCATCTGTATACAAGGTGGAAAATGGAGAAAATATATAATTTCCTTTATATGCTGACTTTGATCTTGACATTTTTGATCTTCTTCGAACAATCGGGTTAGTCTATGATCTGTAAAAACTTTATTTTCTCAAGATATGATCCTAAAGCATATGCCTATATAATAGTTTCAGATATCACTTTTAACTCCATTGGTAATTTTCTAACTAGATGTGCTAATTTAGCGTACTAAACAATGTAAATGAAGATATATTTTATTTCGTATCCTAAATTGTTATTTTAATTACTTACAAATCACAAAGATCTGCCTTATAAAGCATTATGTAGCTGAAACTTACTTTGCGTACCCTAAATTAACCAAATATTAGTTCAACCACGATCATGTACGAAAACATTAGAGGTATCATAGGAATGTAACGACTACAATATTTTTCCTAGTAAGTAAGGACTATAATATTAAATCTTGATTAGTTTATTCTTATTTATCGTCTAATAATTAAGGGCCAGTTTGGTATTGTTGTGTTGTGCTACAACTATACTGTAGCCCTGATATAGCTGTGTTGTGAGCAAAAAGCAGCTGTGAGAAAAAATATCTAGGCGTTTGATAATTTTAATTCAAAACTGTTGTGTTGTTTAAAAATAGCACCTAGTGTTTACTAAACTATAGATTGTGTGTGCTGTAAAATGTTATTTTATGTAATTTGTATTATGACAGCAGAATCAGCTTTAAAAAACACCACTTAGCCTGCTTTTCAAAATTTGCTTAAAATAAGGAGTTATGCAGCAACTTTGAAAATCTGCTGACTAAAAGTAGTATCTTACTAAACACCTACTCCTCCTTTTTTTTCTCTAACTACTTTTAAAAGCTAAAAGCAGAATCTAGAAGCAATCATAAACGGGGCCTAAAGCAAAATGATAAGGTTAATTATCTTTTGATCAAAAAAAGTGATGATAAGGTTTTCTTCATAAATCGATCTTTGACTTTGTGAGTGTTTTCTTATTTAGACCTTGCAAAAATTCCATACAAAGAAGAAACACACAATAAATTACAAAAAGACAATGGAAATAGAAAAGCCCACAGAAATTTAGAATCATATGGAAGAAAATGCCCACAGAATTAAGGACATGTTAACATGTAAATTTCACATACATAGAAGAATTATCAAAACATCAAAAGAAAACCAAAGAATAAATCCTACTGGATAGAAATCTATAAACATACATGTTACAAAGATGAGGAAAGAAAAAGTTTAAGAAGAAGAGAACGATCGAGTAGGGTTAAATCTAGCAGCATTTTTACATACATCATAACAAATGAGCAATAACATTCCCACGTCAATTTATACATGAAATTACAAAATACTCCTTCACAATTAATGATAGTAAACACTTTAGGTAGCAAAGCTTTATTGTCTCCCATTTGGTAGTAACTTATATTTAATCTTATTGTATCTTTGATCGTATATATGTACAAGCATTGTTGTCTTTTTTAATTCGTATGCATTCTAGATCTTTATTTACGTGTATGCTACAAACTAAACTTCCACTCTTTTTATACTTTGTTTTGAATCACAGAATCAGAGAAATGTATTTATTCGGGTTTTCCGAGACCTTGTGACGATGATGCCGAATGTATGGTAGCATGCAAGGAGAGGCATCCAAGCACAATCAGGGCAGTCTGTTTACCAAAACCAGGGATAAAGGGCCATCGTCAATGTTTCTGCTATCTTCCAGACTAATAAATTCTCATAAATGCTTATATATAGATTTATATACACTATGTCCAATCTTATACTACTATTTTAAAAATCAACGAAAGAGAAACTAGTTGGGTATTTGTGTGTGTTATGCTATTGCATGTTTTAAGGAAATAAGGCTTGGATGGTGCTTAATTTCCTCGCAGCTTGCTCCATTGTATGGCCTCTTTGGGATTTCCATAAGGCTTTAGATATTGTTGTTTTGTTTACAGGTTTTTACCTGGGGGATTGTAAGTTTGGGAGTAGGGTGTGGGATTGTCTAGCCCGTGAGTACAGCTTAATTAGTTGGTATGCATCTGATGGATTTTGCTGCCCTCCTTCCTTCTATTCCCATTTAAAACAAAGTTAAATAAAAACTGTGTTCAATTATAAGTGTATGGTTCTAATGGTTCTTGTACACGTTTGTGCAACTCAATGCAAACTATATATATATATATATCTTTTTTTTTAAGTGGTAGAAAATCCAGATTAAACTTTACTCATTATTATAACAAACTACTATAGAATGAGAAATAAATAAAAGATGATATAAGTGATTTGAGCGATCTTCCAAAAAAGACAAAATTAACTTTGCATGGTAGCGGGCCACTTTGTTTGTTAAGAATTAACGAATGATAATCTACAAAAAAATAAAACAAGATACACAGATTTAAGTGGAAAACTCTAATTGGGAAAAATTACTGGCAAAGGTGGAAATTTCACTATATCGAAAATAAGGTACAGAAGGTAGAATATTATACGGCCAAAGTCAAAATATATAGAATCCCGAAACCCTATGCGTACGGACAAAAAACGGCCCAATAAAATAGGTCTATACCGCGGGTGTGGAGCCCTCGCACTCCCAACAAGATCAGTGGTGGGCTCCGGGATCGGACCAATAAGTCCGATCCCTCTGCTTCCACCACAGATTTCAAAAATTCTTCCAATTACAAAAACGCCATATATGTTGCACCGCGAAACTTTCGAACTGGAGCAAACAGAATTCGAGTCACCAACTCTAACATTGTTGCTATCATGGTGGACAAAGTGGTAATTGCTGCCTCTACACGATTACAAAAGAGAATGAATTTCAGCAACAATAATTTTATAGTTTTTTTTTATATTAAATATTTTGAAATGCCAAAGTAATTTAACAACCTTTACAAAATATGTAGGCTAGTGATTATATGTGTGTACAGGGGTGCTGCCTGAAAAACCGTCAGGTGTAAGGGTCAGTCAGATTATGGATTTGTTGGTTCGATTAAGCTAAATTGATATAACGATAAAATATATTATATTATACCTCACTTAAGAAATATATATTCGAATTTTTAGGGCTTGTTCGGATTCACTTCCAATTTTTTGTTTAAATAAATTAAAAACAGAAGTAAAAATTTTGTTTTGATTTTCAATTTTTATAAACAAGAAACATGCTTGGCAAACTTTATTTCACTATTTGTTTTCAAAAATAATAAAGTACAAATAATGATAAAGAAAGTCATATAGGCTTATATTTGTGTATGTATACACATATATGTATGTACACACTTGTGTACAAATATTTTTATGTTCTTTTGTTTTTGAATTTGTTTAAAAAAATAAAGGTATTAGAAATTTTTTGTTACCACTTTTTTTTGAAATTTTTGGTAACAATTTTTAAAAACAAAAAACAAAAACAAAGTTGCCAAGCAAAGTTCCAAAAAAAATTTCCATTTTTTTGTTTAAAAAAACAAAAAACAGAAAACGAAAGTGAATCCAAGCAAGCTCTTAGTGTTTCACTTTTAAAAACAAAATGGTGTAGTTTTAACCTATAAGGTCATGTTTGGTATGCATTATATTAATTAAATTTAATAATGTGTTTGGTTGTACTTTTATATTGTACTATTTAATACAATATTAAAATCTAATACAATACAGAGAATATTATCTAATACAAAAAAAAAGGGTCTATACTATACCATATTATATAACTTTAAGTCTGACATAATATTTTATAATACTCACTCTCCCTCGTTAATTTCTTTCTCGTCACTTTTTTTCTCATCTCTTTCTCTCATTTCACTTTTTTTCCCTCTCACATCACTTTATCCCTTTCAAAAATGATATTTTTCTAAATAAAAACTTTTAAAAATGATTTTTTCTAGATCTATATTCAAAATCGGTATTATTGTAAGTTAACTTTTGGAAAGTGGTAATTTTAGAAGTGATATTTTCTAAATAATTTTTTGAAATATTATTTTTCAAAATAAACTTTTAAAATTGGTATTTCTCTAAATTAACTTTCAAATGTGGTCTAATTTTTTTCTTGAAAATTCCTGGATTTATTTTGAAAAATATAGTTTCAAAAGTTTATTAAGAATCCAATACAACTATTAACCAAACATTGTATATTTTAATACAACATTATAATAAAATACAAAATCAAACATATTACTGTAATAGAATAATACAATACAGTACAATATAATATAACATAATACGATACAACCCAATAAAATAGATCATAATACAATACAATAAAGCTCACTAAACATGGCTTAAAAGGTATAAAATTAGAAAGCAAGGGTTTTCTCACTTTCCGATTCTCTCGGGTCCTTAAACTAGTAAAGCAGCTACCATCCATGCGCCTCTCAGTTCCTTTCTAATTTTTTTCAGTTGAACTGCCGATGCTACCCCTTTGTTGTTTAGAGTTGTGTCATTTCTCATTACTAAAGAATTACAGTGAAACATTATACTGAAAAGATTTTGATTTCTAAAGTTTTCAGGTTTTTAGCTTCTACCATTTGCCTAGTTTGGTTGCTCAGAGTTGAAGGGGGAAGCAATTAAATTAATTGAGTTCCAAACTGAGATCAAACTAACCAAGACCAAGGCTTATATGGTACGGTCAGTTTGGTTAGTACTACCAGCAGTCTATTGGTGCTCAATGCCATATGAGGTGTAATTCTGTTATAGGGTTTAAAGGGAATTTGGCCTAAAACTTACCTAAACTGAACTAACTTCACCCTTAATTTTATGTATTAGCTTTGCCCTTAAAAGTCAATATATATGTAAGCCGTGACATTACTCATGTGAAATAAAAACAATGTATAATTCTAATGGTTACTATCCTTCACTTGAAATTAAATTTGTTAGATCTCGGTGTGTTTGGTATAGAATTCAAATCTTATTCTACAAATCTAAAAACAACTTTCATATAGAAAGTTGATCCGATAAAATAGTTTATCCTATCAACTTTCTATATAAAAACTGTTTATGGATTTGTAGTTTATCTTATCAACTTCTATATGAAAGTTGTTTCTAGATTTGTAGAATAAGATTTGAATCCTATACCAAGCGCCCCATCTATTTTTGCTATTTATCCAATTTAATTAATGTATAATCAATTAAATTACTCGAAACCATAAAACAAAATAAGGATACAAAGGATTTTTACGTGGCTCAGAAATCCTGCTCCACGAGGTCATGCACAACTATTGAACAATTTAATAAGTTATAAGAACAAACACCAATCAGACTTAGACAAATTAAAGACTCCCTCTTTAATTTAGTTGCCATTGTGTAGAATAAACTTATTGGTCTTGTTCAGTGAGCTCTACTCATCTTGATTATTTGCAGCTATTAAACTCCCTTCAATGCTGCAAATCTTCTTTTCCCGAAGAACACAATGAGGTCTCATTCACCTGGAAGATATTTTCTAAGTTTAGAAAAGAAGAACCCTAATCGGTTCTCTCTAAGCTATTGAGAATTTACGCTCAAAACATACTTTTGCAACTTAGGTTTTCATAACAAAGATATAGCAATAAAACCAGAGACTCCAAAAATATTTTTTCCACACGCTCTATGCCCCCTTTCACGCATAGGTATATATTGGAAAATATAATCTGCCTTTTGATGTAAAGTCCGACTTGTTTTCAAAATAATTAAATGAAACAAACACTTAAAACTATTGAGGATTTAGAGTCTGACTTGTTTTTAAATGTTTTTTCTTTAAGAAAAACAAAAAAACACTTGAAACTATTCAAGTCGGTAAAAAACACAAAGCTTAAAAGTCCTATCTATTACAATAGAAGTACATCGGTTATAACATCCTGAAACTAAAGGTGGCAAAATGAGCCCAGTCCGGCCCGTTTTTGGTCCGCTTTAAAAAAAATAAAATAAATAACATTATTATATGTATAATTAGTTAAAAATATCAAAAATTTAAAAATAAAATTTATAAAAAAATAAGTAATATATTATGTTTTTTTTTTTATTGATAAAAATTTTCAAATAATTAAATAAATTATAAGTATATAAGTTAAATAGTTGATAAAAAAAACGTTTAAAACAAAAACTTTAAGAAAATTATTTAGAATTAGATTGAAATTTGAAAGTGTGAAAAAAAGAGTGAGGGAATGTGTATTTATAGGTATAGGAAAAAAAATTTCTTTTAATTTGTTTTAAAACCTTTTTTTTTAAATTAAAAAAATATTTTTGACGGGCCTAGTTATATAGGCCCAGTCCGGCCCTATCCCGAGGGCCGGGCCGAGTATGGGCTCGTTCTATTGCTGATCAGTCCATTTGGCCAGGTCCATTTTGCCAAATCTTCTTGAAACACGTAAATACCACAAAGACCTTTTGCGTCTTTTTTATACTTGAAAGACTGAATTTTTCCTAAATTAAACACATGAAATTAATCTATTTAAAAACTCTAAATAAATGTTTATTTTTCTGTTTGAAAGCATATTTTAAAACATCAAAAAAAATTTAAAAACCATTTAAATGTATATTATAAAAATAAGATAAATCTTTACTTTATCTCCAAGTTTCCAATTTTCATATCCTCTTTTGAAAATGCTCCTTAATTTGTAATAACACGTATTGCGCAAATCTTAATTCCCAGATAAGCAGATTTGTTTAAAACGTGAAAGTTTCTTTTTTTAAAGAAGTGGGGCTTAACTATATAGGATTTGTTCATTCTAATGACTTTATGGTTCATTCTAATGACTTTTTGTTGTGACCCAAATTATATAGACTCGATTGTTGCCATAAAGACTAGCATACCTAACAAGATTATTAGAAAGTCAACTCATCCGAAAGATGTATATTGACAAGAAATAATTTGGGGCCTGTTTGTTAAATAATTATCATTAAAACAACATATATTATATATATATATATATGGGTCTAGTTTAAATGGTTATAATAATATTTACCCATGAATAATTACAATAGTTTAAGCCGTTAAATTTATATGCTATGGTTGTGATTAGTTTAGTGGTTGGCAAAAAATATTTAATGCTATTTATTAGCATAAAAAAAATTTAATGCTATCAATATTTTTTTTAGTATCCAATCATGGTTACAAAAAAATTATAATCATTGAGAAGTCCTCCATATATATATAAACATATATAAAGCGACTAAATTCATCTGTACTACAAAAATATCTCAGCCTCATGGTGTTAACGCCACGATTTTACATGAAAAAAGTTCCCACTTGGTATTCGTAAACAGTTGTGCATTGTTCTATTGTTTGTTAATATAGCTGTTAACTTATTTTAGTATGAGCTTAAAAAAATTTAGCAAAAGTTGTTAATAGGTTTTACGTTGACAAATTCTAACATGTTTCACTCTAAGTTCATACTCATAAGATCACTAATGGAAGTCATGCATGAAGGGAATCGCAAACAAAAATGCTGGCGGAGGGGGGGAAAAAAAAAAAAAGAAAGCTGCTTCTTCTGCATTATTATTAAATGAACTCAACCTTTTTTCACAAGTACACTTTTTGCGATTCAGTCTCCTTAGTTGAGCTTGAAGCAAAGGACTTTACAAAGTAGTTAATCTTAGTAGAGCTCAATAGTAGGTAGATTCTACAGCTTTGACATTGCATAGTCCAAAGAATCCACAAGAAAATCTGCAGTAACAAACCAATACACTGTAAGTACATATTCACCCTACCAATCAAATTAGCAGAAAAATATTGGACAACTCTTTTCTTGTACTATACCCCTTTTTTTTCTTTTTTTTTTTTTCAAGTCAAGTCATTCCCAAGAGGATTAAACGAAAACATTTCAAATCACTTACGATATGTTTACTAATCCGTAATAGAGAACAAAGGGAATGTGGAAGGGCAAAGAAACACATGAAAGAGAATACTACCCTTTCCCACTCATAGTTTCTTTTTCCCTTTAATTCCCTTTCCACTCATTCACTTTATGATTCATTTGATTACCATAAACGTGACTTAAAGTGTTCTTTCACAGGTATCCTTAATCTTTTTTCAGTGACCCCTTTTCCTTAGAAAGAGGGCTTGCTTTGCAATAAAGTGAGCGGCAAGAAGAATACCTGCATCATCTTTGGTAAAACACATTGGTGGCTTGATTCTGAAAACATTTCCATGTAGTCCGCCTTTTCCAAGAAGAATTCCAAGCTCTTCAATTAGGAAACAAATTAGTACGTAAGTATGATATTTGGAGGAATAAAAATGCAAATAAAATGCTTTAGCTTTTTAATTTAACCTTTGTACTGAGCAGAAATTCAATTTGGTACCTCTGAGTTTCTCGAACAAAACTGAAGTTTCTTCCTTGGCGGGTGTCTTCTCTTTTCTGTCAGTTACGAGTTCCACCCCAACCATTAAGCCCCTACCCCTTACATCACCAATGACTGAAAGAAGAACAAGGAAATAGAAATCACATACGTATAAGAAGACCTGAATAAGCACACCGCCATAAATTCAAGTCAATGCCAGACGTAAGAAAAATGAACAGAAAAAATTCTCATGTTCCTCTTTATCTTCCTGGATGAAAACTACACAGTTATTCTAATAAAAGACTAAATATTGTTTTAAATGGAAAACTTAAAGCCTTTGTGCAACTTTCATTAGCAGCAGCACAAAAACGGATGTCTTTATTGATGAAAAAAAACAGCAGGAGTGCTCAATGTTTGACAGTAGATACTTTACGAATGGAATCTATGGAAGAATCTACTGTCTTCCTCATTGCCTGAACATAGAACAAATAATGTTTAAGGAACAGTATGATGGAACATTTCATAGTAAAGCTTCTGATAACTGCATAAGGGTCAGCCACTCAAATAACATGGTGAACCATATTTCTAATCTGGACAATGGTCTCAAAATACTAGAAAAGTACCAATTGCTTATACTCAAAACCTAGAACTTAGCTTATTTGCCGATCAGTTCAGGGAATATAGAAGATGCAAAAAGTACACAAAAAATTTCCTAAAATAAGTTTCATAATCTATTGAGATTATGAAGAAACCTTTTAGAATAATAAGTTTTAAGAGTCGATTATGTTTCTAATTAAACAAATAATAATAAGAGGTTCGAGTGTGGTTACTTTCATGTCTTTGCTGAAGAGCTCTCAAACGCTCAAGCAAGTGAGAACCAACATCATTACAATGAGCTTGACGCTTCTCCTTATCAAGAACTCTGAGCACTGCAAGCCCTCCTGCAGAACAAACAGGGTTCCCACCGAAGGTGTTGAATTGAATTTTCTGCGCTAGTACGCTTGCTATCTCCGGTGTTGTCACCACAGCTCCAAGTGGTAAACCGTTTCCTATACCCTGAACAAGAATTGGGCATGTAAAGGAATTGACCACAAAAAACTCAAGAAATTTAAAATGCTTCACTAAAATTGTAGCTATTTCTACAGTAAAACCTGTAATAAGAAACAATGAACCTTGATTATGAACTGATGCGATGCTATAATACATGATTTATATGCCAAGCCTTCAGGAATAAAAATAACACACCACAATGATAATTTTAAATACCTTGGCCATGGTAACTATATCAGGAATGACACCTTGTGTCTCAAAACCCCAATAATGGCTACCTGTACGACCAAACCCAGTTTGTACTTCATCAGCAATGCAGACACCACCAGCCTTGCGAACAATGTCATACACCAATTTCAAATATCCAGGGGTCAATTCAACTGCACCTCCAACTCCCTAAAGAAAAAGAAGAGAGTGAAGAAAAGATAGTTTAGAAGTACAACTGACTTAGAATGAACACAGGAATCAATTGTAGACCCCATCAGAGAACATCACTACCAACCTGAATAGTTTCAGCTATAAATCCGGCAACATTTCCTGAACTGCCATAATCTATGTGATCTTGAACATCTTTTGCATAAAGTTTAGCATCAGAGCCAAAAACTCCTCGATATGGATCTGGATTTACAACGTGATGAATCTCACCCTGCATATTTTCAAAGTAGTTTTGTGCAGATAAATCAGAATAGTAGGCAAGTCTAGCTCACATTATTAATTTAAATATGGCTATATCGATAAGACAACGAATCAAGATCAGGGAGAGGGTGAATTGCTGCATAATAATTACATGTTCATGTTTTCCTATGTCACAAGTAGATTATTATAAATCTGCAAAGTCATTCTACTATGCATATGTCTTGTAACTATTCTACAATATCAGAATACAAGAATGCAGAGAAAAACTAATAAAAAAGGGTAGTCATCAACATGGTGAGGATCTGATTTAAAAGAGTTTCAACTTTCAAGGAAGGAGTAGCCTTTCTCAAAAGAAAGCTTTTGTCACCTACTGTAAGTTAAGCGAAAAGGTTAGATGATACATAAGCATATAAGAGGTGACATTCAAGAAGATGCTACAAATTTTCACAAGTAACTAAAACCCATTTTCTTAAAATTAAAAAAGCATTCAACTTTCTATTGCACGTCTCAGTAGTGGTTTGTAAAAGTGGTAACTATTCATTCAACAAACATCCAGCTAAAATTTAATCAGAAGGTTATTTAAGGGAGAAGTTAGACAAATTGTCCAAAATCACTTCTAAATTCTTAAAACTGAAAAAATATTCCAGTTTCTAGCACATGTCTCAAGTGTTGTTGGTAAAAGTGGCAGCTATTTATTCATCAAATATCCAGTTAAAATTTGATTAAACAGGTTACTCATGGAAGAAGTTAGACAAGGAGACCAGACTCAGTTTCTCATGCACCCCTTAGAAAACTTGTAACAAGTTTTCTGAAAAAGTAATACTCTATGACTCTGGAATATATTCAGGAAGTAATATGATTAAAGCTAGCATTGTCTGAATATATATTAGGGTATAAAACCTCTGGAATTGGGTACTTCCATGTTTTCAGGGCAGTCAATCCAATTGTACTAGAACTCCCTCCATGATAAGCATTTCTCAGTGAAATCATCCCAAGATTACCGGAATAGAGTCGGGCCATCAGCATTGCTAATTCATTTGCCTCTGACCCAGAATTCACAAAATACACGACCTGCATTAAAAATGTTCTTAATTATTTAGTATGTAAATAAATTCTGATGAACAAACTAAAGAAAATGGACGCATCTTAGTTACATTATTGAACATCATACAAGACATTGAAACTGGGGCTCAAATATGTCACTATCTTACTGAGTAAAATTGAAAATATCACACCTTCTAGCCTAAAGTAAAATCATATTTGATCTTAAATTTTGTGCTAAGATGTAGATTTGAAAAGGGGTAAGAAGAGAAAAATAACCTTTAGGTTTCCAGGCATTTTCGACGCTAATGCCTCCGCAAAATCAGCTATAGCATGGTGCAAGTATATGGTCGTGGCATGCTGAAGAAGTTTGCTTTGTTCAATGATAGCATTTAAAACATCAGGATGGCAATGTCCACAAGATACAGTAACTATCCCAGCAAATGCATCAAGATACCGCTTTCCATTCTCATCAAACAAGTATTGCATCTTCCCCTCAACAATATTGAGCTGTTATGTAAACATACATCAAGGAAAATTAGTGGCAAAAATCAATTCCTCCTGCTAATAATCAGTATATTTCAGAAACTTCTTGAGAAAGGTGGGCTTCAAGAAGTACTAGTGACAATGATTAGAGGGTTATAATTATCATTGGAGACCAATTAGTCTATGTTGATCCACGCACAGTAACCTAAGATTAAAACGCCAGTAATCACTACCCAGAACTAAATAAGCTTGGATATTATCAGCCGAAATATCAACATATATTCCATTACTGTTGAACTTAATCATTTTAATCCAAGAAAAGGTTCTATGATTCCACTGAGTTTCTCCAGTCCTATAAATTAAAATGATTCCCATTATACACCCAAAAAAAAAGGAGGAAAAGGAAAACCTCTAAAGAATTTGATTCTTCAAATTTGTGTCAGCCAAGATCGTTATAAATTCATTAAACCAAGAATCAGTCATCGTAGATCATATATACCAATTCAAGAGTAAAATTT
>JXTC01000436.1:0-23463 GCA_002914845.1 Trema orientale
GGGCCAGGCTAGGCCAGCACGCGAGCCACTGTACCGAGCGGCGGGCCGGCCCATTGGGCCCAGCCCGAATTGATAGCTTTAGACTTATGTAAGGATCTCAAATGTTCCATTTAATTTTAGATGTTTGTCTTTCATTTACTGGCATTTTGACGGGTTTATGAGAATAAAAGACTCATAACCACTTTAGTGATGATGTAATTGGTATAAACTACATTTTGATTTTAATTTTTTGTTTGGATTTTATAAATTAATGTATTTGTCATCAAATAGTATTCTTGTATATTTAATTTGTTATTGTGTTTTAAGATACAATTTTTATGGATCATGATTGGATGCTACTTACTTTGGTATTTTTATGTTTTTATGTCACAATCCTTCCCTTTTTTGTGCTACTTGCTAGCTTATTAACGCAACCATATGCAATTTTGTGTTATGTGTTATTAAGCACTATTTTTATAGATAACTAATATGAAAACTAGTAACTAATTAGTATGTAACTAGTAACCGATAACCAAATTAGTGTGATTAGTAACCAATAATCAGAGAAACCAATAATTAGAATCTAGTAACCAAATTAATACGATTAATAACCAGTAACCAAAGAAACTAGGAATCAATAATAATTGAGCAATAATGATGACACTGATAACCATAAAAAGTAGTAACTAGTTGGGCATTAATGACCACACTGGTAATCATAGATACCAAAAATTGGAGAAAAACAGCAACCAATTTTGCAATAATGAAAACAATGGTAACTAGAGAAACCAGAAATCAATAACCAATGTAGTAGTAATGAGATTTTTTGATAAATTTGAGACATTGGCTTTTCAAAAATAACATTTTCCTTTGTCATTTAGGATCGTTATCAATCTTTGTTATTTTTACAATTCATTATTAAATGTAATTATTTTTTTTTGGTTACTAGTTTGGTAATTAGTAACCTTACTAATTTTTTATTAGTAACAAGTTTGGGAACTAGTAACCAGATTGGTTACCTATAACCATTTACCAGTGTTGAAACTAGTAACCAATAACTGTATNTTTTTTTTTTTTTGTTTAAAACTAATTTTTTTAAAAATATATATATTTTCTTATACTATAAATACCCTATCCTCCCACTCGTTTTTTCAGACTTACAACTTTCAAATACTCTCTTATTCTCTCATTCTTTCTCTCTAATTACATTCTCAATTTTATCTATTTCTCTTTTATCTAATTACTATTTATTAATTATAATAATTTGTAATTATATTTTATAGTCTTTACAACTCATAAAGCTCAATTTAAGGTACGATTCAATTTATCACACTTATCTTTCTAATTTCATTAATTTGTAGTATATTTAGTTTTTTACTAGTATAATAGTTAGTAGTTTGTAAAACTTTTTCTACAATACTATGTTTTTAATTTCAATTAATTTGTAATTTTAATTTATAATTATTTACAATTAAGATTGTAGTTCATTAGTTTGTAGTTTGTAGAAGGTTTAATAGAATATTATATTTTTAATTTCAATTAATTTATAATTTATAGTTATTTACAATTAAGTTAGTAGAAAGTATATTATAATATTATATTTTTAATTTATATTAATTTGTAATTTGTAGTTGTTTACAATTAAGTTAGTAGAAAGTTTATTATAATATTATTTTTTTAACTTCTATTAATTTGTAATTTGAAGTTGTTTGCATTTAAGTTAGTATAAAGTTTATTATAATATTATCTTTTAATTTCAATTAATTTGTAATTTTTTACAATTAATACAGTAGTTTTTTTGTTTGTAGTTTGTACAATGTTTATTATAATACTATATTTTTAATTTTAATTAATTTATAATTTGTAATTGTTTACAGTTAAGTTAGTAGAAAGTTTATTAGAATATTATATTTCTAATTTCAATTAATTTATAATTTATAGTTAGTTGTTTACAATTAAGTTAGTATAAAGTTTAGTATTATATGTTCAAATTAATTAAGTAATATACGCCTCTGGGAGGCGTAGCTGCACCTCCCTTGCTAGCTATTGGCTCTCCTACACCACTTCAGGGGCACAACCGTGCTTCTAATGTGTTTTGAATGCATTTTTGAGCCTTTTAATGACCTTGGACAACCCAAATCCCTCCTTTCTCATGATCCAATAGTAGAGACTGATCCATCCTTAAGTATACTTAAATTTGACCTAGGAAAGTGCTTTAAAAAGGGGATGGAGGCACAATTTCAAAGACAGAGAATTGGAGAGAAAAATACACAAATTCCTAGAGAGAGAAAACTTGGAGTTAGAGATTCTTAAAGATGATTTAGGAGAATTTCTTGAAGATTTGAAGACTTGAATCTCATTTGCACAAGAGTTTTTCTTTTTCTTTCTCTCACCCTAATCTTTTAGACATTTGTATTGAGCTTATTGTATGAACATGCTTAGATTTATAAAAAAATTGAAAATATACATTAATGGAAAATAATTCTTTTCCATAATGCACGTAATTGGTATTTTTGAAAAGTTGAGGGTAAAAAATGCGGTGGCAAATGTTATAAATAAAATCATCTTGTTTTGGTACAATTATATATTAAAAAAATATGCTGTAGCTTTCGAGATTTGCACTCAGCTTGGTGGCATGTGCCTTTGCCTTTTATAATTAGGTGTACAGTTCGAACGTGGCTTCTGTCATTTTATTTTTCTTTTATTTTATATTAACAATAGTTATTATGTTAAAAAATGGGTAAAGTCAGGTGCATGGTTTTCAACTTTAGTACCTTTTTTTTGTTTTTTTTTAGTTACCATTTTCCTTCTCAGATATATATAAGAATTTATTTTTGTTTTCATCTGGGGACATTAGGCACGACTTTTTTTTCTATTTTTTTTTCGTGTTCGTACCTTGTTATATTTTTTATAATTTTTTTACAAAATAATATTTTTTCCTCTTTTTGTTGGAAATTTTTATAATATTTTTAATTTTATTAAATTATTATTATTTATAATAATAAATGAGAAGCCATTCGATTATAACCAATATTTGTCTAGGTATAGGTAATTTTTTTTTAAGAGATTATAGGTATAGGTAATCAACTATCTCAATAAATAAGTATTTCGTAAACTATATTAACCACTTAGGTTATTAGTAACCAGAACCCAATCTAGTTACTGGTTTCCAGTCTGGTAGTCACTTATAAAACTGGTATCTAGTTATCAATAACCAATCCGGTTTCTAGTTCTCAAACGACATCAAACTGGTTATTAGTTAATCTGGTTACAAGTTACCAATTTATTATTAGTTACTGGTTAGTAGTTTCTCAGTTTTTTTTATTGTCACTCTTACTAATACGAATAAATTTCAGTTACTGGTTACTAGTTACCGATTACTGGTTTCTAGTAACTAGCTACTCGTTTGGTCACTAGTTACTGGTTACCAGTTACCAGTATCCAATCTAGTAACCAGTTACCAATCTTGTTAATGATAACTAATTTGGTTACTAGTTACTAGTTACTGCTTACTGTTATCAGTTATCAGTTACCAGTTTCAAATCTAGTAACCAGCTACTGATAATCGAAATATTTAGTCATCGTTAATAAACGTCTAAAATTAAATTTATAATTTATAATTTTTTCCTCCTATTAACTAACCTAGCGTATTCTAATAAAAATCAAAATTAGCTAGTATAGTGGCAAAAAGGGTCGATCCACAGAGATTTAGATTGTCAGTAAGTACCAAAATTATCACAATCCGACTTTATTTAAGTATAAAAACTAAATGAACATAAAAATAAACAAATAAAAACAAAGATAAAAAGAATAAAGTGTAAATAAAATATGGATAAAACTATGCACGAATGTATTATGACTTAATTTCTCTTAATTACTCCTAAATTCATCAAATTGAGTAATTACCGGCCTAATTCCATTTAATTCACTAATCAAAGGATCTAACCTCACTTTATTACCTCTCCCGAGTGTCAAATGAGGTAATATACCTAATTAACCTAAGTTGATATCCCTATGTAACCTAATTAATTACATATTCATTAGGTTTAAGCCCTTAAATGAAAGTTAAGGTATCACTTACTCACGTTCTCACAATAACCCAAACTACCCAAACTATCAAAGTGATTATCTAAGTGTTGATCTCCTTCCGATTTCACAACTACCTAAATTATGGCTCTCAATTTGGGATTATGAATTTAATCTCTCCAGAGCATCAAAATCGCATCCTAAAATCAACTAATTCATTGGCCAAATAAAATAGAAGCATTGAGCAAAAAAAAAAACATAAATAAATTGGAAATAGAAATAGACCAACAGCTAACAAAATAATCAAAACAAAGTATTGAAAAGGGTATATCAAATCCTAGCTATCATATATAGACAATTATAATAGAATCCAACACTAATCTCAACAAGAAATTCATAAATCCAAGCATGTTCATACAATAAGCCCAATATATAAATTTCTAAGAGATTAGGGTAAGAGAAAGGAAAGAAAAACTCTTGTTGAGATGAGATTCAAGTCTTCAAATCTTCAAAAAATTTTCTCAGATCTTCTTCAAGAATCTCTAACTCCAAGCTTTCTCTCTCTAGGAATTTATGTGTTTTTCTCTCCAATTCTCCACTATTGAAATTGTACCTTCATCCCCTTTTTACGGAATTCTCCTAGGTCAAATTCAAGTACATTTAAGGATGGATGAGTCTCTACTATTAGATCATGAGAAAAGAGCGATCGAAGCCATCCAAGGTCATTAAAAGACTCAAAAACGCGCTCAGAATATATCAAGGCTGTAGCCGTGCACCTGAAGTGGTGCAGAAGCGCTACTAGGCAGTAAGGGAGGTGCAGCTGCACCTCCCAAGGGTGTAGAGGTGCCCCACCTACTGTCTAGAGGCGCAGGGGTGCCTCCTGCATCCCAGTTGCTCTGTTTTGTTGTTTTTGCTCAGTTTTGCTTCGTTTTTGCTTTGGCTTGTCTCGATCGATCCCAGCTTGATTCTCGATGGTTTGAAACTCTTATTTTTTGGTACAAATTCACCTTGATTCTCATTTATTCACGAAAACTATTAAAACACACAAAAACACATCAAACCAATAAAAATATTTGAAAATACACAACTATTTGATCTTAAACAGTACTTGATATGTAAATAAATATACTCCTCATTAGTTACCAATCTAGTTAATGATAACTAATTTGGTTATTAGTTTCTATACTTGTGGCTAGTGACTAGTTATAAGATTGATAATAGTTATTGGTTACTAGTGAGGTGTTACGCTATAATGCATATACGTAAAATAACTACAAGTGCATGGGTCGTAATCAAGTAATAAAGTGATAAGTATAGAATTGTCGATCCCACGAGGAATTGTGTCTTAAATTATCGCTAAGTACCGGAATTATTGTGACCTAACTTTATCTAGGTAACCAAACTAAATGAATTTATAAGTTAAATAAATACAAAGATAAAAATAAATACAAAAATAAAATATGGAAACTCTTTGCACAAATGTACTAGGGGATTGAATTCACCTAACTATCAACTATGTCTTTTGATCACAAATTTCATCCTAACTAATTATTCCTAGTTTATAAGCCAAGAACTCAAAGATATTTCTACTCCCTCTCTCGAGTGCCGAGTGAAATCACTCCTAAATCTCGGTTCCAATATCTCTATTCCGAACCTAGAATTTAAGAATTCATTATATTCAATGGTTCTTTGATAATAGCTTTAAAGGAATTATAGGTTCTCTCAAACTCTATAAAATCCTAGGTTATACTATCATATGGTTGTTTCTAAAATTTCCTTTCTCAAGTGCCAAATTCTAGAAACTAAATCATCCAACTAGTAGCTAATTAGTTGAGAAGTATTAAGCATGGAATAGCATAAATAAATTCAAGAACAACATCAAAAAATATATTGGAAATCAAGACATAGAATCAAAGTTTAAGGTATATTATTCCCCAAGCATATAATAATTAGTTGAACACAAGGGAATCCAATACTAATCTCAACAAGAATTTCATATATCCAAACATGTTCAATAATCAAGTATAATACAAAATTCAAATGAGACTAGGGTGAGAAAGAGGATGAGAAAAACTCTTTTGCAGAGGTAGAACTTCAAGCCTTCAATTCTTCAAGCAACTCTCTCAAGCTTTCTCTCTAAATTTTAGCTCCAAAGCACTCCTCTCTCTATGATTTTTGAGCTCTCAAGTTTGTGTTTTCTCTCCAACTTTCCACCCTTCAAATGGAGGCTTAGGGATGTATTTAAGGAGTTCTAGGATGACCTAGGCCGGGTAGAATATCAATCATTTGATCAAATGGAATTAATGGTCCAGATTAGCTCTAAAAACTCGCTAAAAACGCGCTTCCGGATGCTGTGTAGCGCCGCGGCACTCTAGCCTCTGGAAGTCAGTTTTCCATACAGCACCGCGGCGTTCTCAGCTCTGGAGCTCAGCACGTCAGATTTTCTTCCCGGGAGCGCCATTTCTTCGTTTTAGCTCCGTTTTGCCATATTTTTGTTGCGTTGCATTCATATCGGACTCAACTTTCATCCTCAATGGTTGAAATACCCATATTTAGCACCAATTTATCTTGGTTCTCATTTATTCACAAGAACTATAAAAATAAAGTGAAAACACATCAAACCAACATAAATGCTTGGGAACTTACAATTATTTGAGCTGAATAATACTTGATTTTGAGTGAATTAATCACTCATCAAATACCCTCAAACTCGAATATTTGCTTGTTCTCAAGCAAAACAAAACAAGAAAAATAAAAGCGAAACACAAATCAAGTACTAATGACATGAACAATAAAGTGTGAGTTTTGTATCGAATCAAAAACCGTGCAAGTATCTCCGAAGCCACAAAATGTTCCAAGCTCAAAAGAAATGTAAACGTTGAGATTATCTAGATTTTCAATTTCAAGCATCAATTTAACTCCACTCAAGACTCTCAATGTATAAGTGTGTGCAAAATCAATATCACTTAACAAAATAAATTTCAGATAGACTTGTGTGTTTCGATAGACAATGAAATATCTCTATACGATGCAATTTGGAACTACTATATGTCCATTTTTCATATTGCTCTCCACTAATGTATGTTAGTATATCATCAAAGATCAAAAGGTCTTTCATTAAGCTTGTAATGTCGGCTTGGGCAAAAGTAAGGTAATTTTCGAGAAAAAAAACAATTGAGGTTCAAATCACCCTTAAGCACATTAATCTAGGGCGTTTATAGAGTTATTCCTTGGTACATTAAATAGTACTCCCACACTTCTTTTCAACTAAATTTCTCTTTAATCAACACTCCACTAAACACTTATTGATTTTTTTTTTTTTTTGAATCGAAAGATTTGAAATAAGACAAAAGGATGAAAATCAAAAACCTCTGCCCCAAACTCAAAATCAACATTGTCTTCAATGTTGAAAAACAAAATAGAGGGTAAGGACAAATTTTTCACCAAATTATTCCCTTCTCTCTCTCTTTTTTTCTTATCTTTTTGCTTTTTTTTTGTGTTTTTTTTTGTGTTTTTTTTTTTTTTTTTGCTTTATAACACCACCTTTCCTCCTAACATGAACATAAAATCTACATGCTTAAGGAAGGTTGGTGGACATTATTTTAGTTTGACAAAAATATGGTAGAAAAGGAAAGGTACAAATAGGCTCAAAGTGGGTGTACTAGGATGATAATGTATCAAGGTTGGTTTGAAAGGCTCAAACGTTCCAAATATGGCCTAAATCATTTTTCCAATGACACCTAACATAGAATTTCACCTCAAGCTTCACTCAAATGGGTTCTAGAGTTCATGAGATATCAATGCCTATTTAATGCACACAAGTTTTCTCCAAAAGCTCAAAGAGTCAAGTGATTATGATTATCATGCTCAAATGTGTAGAATCAAGAGTGAAGTTCAATTAATGCGAGTCAAGCACATGGATAATTTCAATGAATTGCATTTCAAAAGACCTAAAGAACATTTAGAGACTAAGCTCATCATCAATATCAATTAATCTCATCTCAACAACACTCATAATTTATTCAAACAAGCAAAAGAAAAGCAAGAAAAAAAAATGATTTCCTAAAAGTACACAACTCATGGAAAGAAAATCATGCCAACCAACACACAAGTAAAGCCACACCCAACAAATAATTAACCAATAAGTATTTTCACCCCCAAACTCAAAATTGACAATGTTCTCAATGTTTAGGTGTTCAATATAAGCACAAGGGAAAAGAACACGTATCGGGGAGGCGAGACATTTTAAGGTTGGCAAGGGTGGGGTAAGGTGACTCTAACTTGGGTGGTGCGGGACTCCTCTCCATAAGTTGCATCTCTAGTCTTATTATTGCACAACTTAGTGAAGCTCGTCAAATAGCAGCTTCCGCCCATAGTATGTATTATATGACACATAAAATGGGTCTTGATTTTGAACGCCCTCAAGCTTGGCTATGTATGAAAGTATTTGGCATGTATTCTCTTGACTCGGCACCGACACATGTGATTGATGAGCTTAAATGAATGGTGCTAGCGATGGTGGAGGAAGTTTTGGCCACATAGGATCGTCATAGATGTGATCTTTGATGGATGGTGGCAGCATGATGATTTGGATCTCAAAGGGTGAAGAATCACAAATGTTGTCTTGTGATTCTTCCTCCTTGATCCACTCTTGATTCTCCTCCTCACTTGAGTCATCATCATTAAACAAACCCAAGATCCTCCTAATGAGGACATCAAGGCTGTAAAGAATCATGGTCCAATACAAGTTCCAGTTGGTCCAGTGACGAGGGCTCGAGCTAAAAGATTCAAAGAAGAGCTGAATAACTTAGTCCGGAGAGTTCTACAACAGGAAGAAAGTGTGTTCACTACTGAGGTGAACAACGGCTGGTTTTGCTCATCCAATTCAATCCGAGAGAGAACCAATCAGCCATACACGTCCATTGAGCCATTGCATGGCCAGCTTAAAAGCAGAGAGAAAGAAATTTCTATGCAAAAACAAGTAAGGTTAAGTGAACAATGATTTCGAAACGGCCAGTGATTTTACTCATGTGCAAGGAGGCTCTTTTAAACACTAACCAACTTGATTCTTCTTTGCATAGTGTTGTTGTTTCTCTCTTGCAGGAGTTCGAGGATGTGTTTCTCGAGGAGGTGCCACATAGTTTACCACCGATCCGAGGGATTAAACATCAAATCGATTTCATTCCCGGAGCATCAATTCCAAATCGTCCAGCATATAGAAGTAATCCAGAGGAGACGAAGGAACGCACTTGGGTGTATAGGATTGACCAGCAACATGGTGAGTATGCTAAGGTTGTTTTAGAGCTTGACACATGGAAAGTAATGAGCAAAATACCCAAAATACCCCTTAGAATTTAAGTTCTACAAACTATACCATCTCTCCCACTAAGTAAGTTATATACTCTAAGCTAGAACGTAAGAGGAGAAAGCCAGTTTTGATCTCAAGGTAAGTGGTTTATTGATTGATTTAAGTGCTAAAGAGATTTACTTTTCTATGACATGAAACTAAGACTTTATTGATTTTTTTGTAGCTTATATATATATATATATATATATCAAGCATCTTAGTGACTTTCTCAGCAATTTATATATGTTTCAGGTCTAATTAATTTATTGAAAGAGTGAGGTGATGGCTTGATTGATTTAAGTGCTAAAGAGATTTATTTTTCCAAGACCCGAAACTAAGACTTTATTGAATTTGGTAGCTTATATATATATATCACACATCTTAGTGACTTTCTTTGCAATTTATATATGTTTCAGGTCTAATTAATTTATTAAAAGAGTGAGATTATGGCTTGATTGAGTTAAGTGCTAAAGAGATTTATTTTTTTCAAGACACGAAACTAAGACTTAGTTATTTGGACTCTTAAAACTACATATAAAGTTTATATGTAAAATTTACTTTGCTTTTTCGTTCTATTGAATTTTATTACTATCAGGGGTTAAAGAATGTTAAATTTTAAGTTCAGAGTACTAGTGATTTTAAGAGTTTTGCTACCCGTTTTACTTTAAAACAAAATCCTTCTATGTCATCCAAGAAACTAAAGAGAAATTAGAGTTTAGGAAGGATTAAGATATCGGTTTAGTTAACCGAGATGTTTTCTAAAGTAAGATAAATTACTGAGAATACATTCCTAGTTATTTCACGTTTAGTGTGACAATAGAATATACATTTCAGGAGTATAACATAATTTCCTTGCTGAGGATATCATCTCCCTTCACTACAAAATTTCTACTATATTTGAGGTAAGTAACGTCACACCTGCAATGTAAGAAATTCTCTGTTTCTGTGAATCTGTAGAATCTGTGAATGTGGAATTTATGAGTGTGGAAATTGTGCATATGTGTACATTCGTATCTGTTATTATGCTTTACATGAGACATGAACATGTGGTGTATTTATATTGCTTGACGAGTATTGATGAATAGGGTGTGGCAGGCCAGTGCCGAAATATGTGATATGATTCCTTTGGGAACACTCTTGTCCTTTCGGGGACAATATGGTTCCTTCGGGAACACTCTGATCCTTTTGGGAACATTATGGTTCCTTCAGGAACACTCTGACGGCGGTATGGGATGGACCTCTGCAGTAAACAGAGGGGGTTGAGATGTATTTGGGACTCGAGACCTCCATACTGCTCATGATATGTTATATGTTCTCTGAGTGGCTTAGTATGCGATTCACGGTCTTGTCAGGCAATACAATATACACAGAGATCCCAATCATATGATTATCCGTTCTTTTTCATGTGCACTCTGCATCTACATACGTTACATACTGAGTTTTATACTCATAAATATTCTTACATTGCAGAAGGTACTGATGATATGTGAGATAGAGGAGGAGTGCCGACTTTCCGACTGCGGCCTGTGTATATGAGCATTTTGACGCTGTGGTTTTCTGACAAAAGATTTTGTACCTATTATGAGTGTGTGTATATTATGTATATTTTATGAGAGGTCCACTTTGTGAGTATGTATATATGTATACATCAGACTATGTATAATTATAAGTGAGTGGAATTTCTGATTTATCCCAGAAAGTTTAAAAAGTTTTAATTTTCCCCGATTTTATCAGTTCTAAGTCGAGTGGCGTCTCCCGATCTCACTAAATATTTATACGAATGTCCTCACGTACGTGTGTGGGATTGGGGGATGTTACACATGATTTTTTTTTTTTCAAATGCATATGCACGCATTCATGAACATATTCTTTGCTCTTTTTACACACCAAGCTCTTTCTCTGAGGGTACTGAGCCTTTACACTGCATGGGAATACTTCGACAACTATTAGTACAATAACAGATATTGAAAAAATTTAGCAATAAAGAACGAGCGATTTACTATAAAGTTGATTCTAGTCACTTGATATGTCTATTATGCGATATGAACATATTTATTATTGGCTTATTATGCATGTGAGAATCTTGGGCATTACATAAATAGTTGGAATAAAATGCACATAAACCAACGCTATATTGCTATTCTCCTTTCTATATATTATTATAGATATGTATATAGGGCCATAATCTAGTTTTTTTTTTTTACCTATTTATAGGTATTTTTTCTAGCTGTTGGATTATTATCTAACAGTTACCATAATTTGAGTAGTTAAAAAATAATAAAAAAAATAAATACACATGAAAGGTGTGTGTGATGAATTTTAATTGGGCAAAATAATATAGAGGTATGAAAAAAAAACAAAATACGTACTAGATTGGTGTCCATATATATAGAGTAAGACTTGTTATTCTTCTTTGCTCTAAAATCTTTTGATTTTCTTATCTATGATAGTAGAAAAATCTTTTGATCATTAAATTTTATAGCCAATGTTTAATTTCTTTTAAAATAAAATATGAAAAGCATTTGATTTTATAGCCAATGTTTTATTTTTCTAAAGAAAATAGAAAAAGCAATTAGGCAACGATCTTTAACTCCTTTTGTTTTGGAGGAACATCCCTCCCAGTATTTCAGAGAAAGTCTTAGGGAAAAATCCATTGAAAGTGTCGTATGATTTACTCCCATCATACCCTTGATCAATAATATTGTCCACAAATCTTTATCTTTATTACAAACCAGAATAAAGATTAAACATATATATGATCAAGATTAAAAACGTCAGTATAATATTGTCCATGAACATTCTGAACCACTTTGCATGCTCTTGCTTCTTGTGCTCGACAACTGAGGAACTCTAATTGGTATTTTTTTTTATTTCTTCTTCAATGGGTTATCAATACTTTCAATCGACTCATTCATGGATGCTCCAAGAATCACAAATAATCCAACGCAATGGAGAAGAAAAGAGTCCCGGACTTTCTCTTCTTTTCATTCTTAATGATAACTAAATGAAACAAAAAAAAAAGTTTCAGTGTTGTCAGTTATACTGACTTGTTATATAAAATAGTAACTTGATGTGATCTAACGGTCTTAAAAATCCTCCAAGTAGTAAGAGCAATACTAGTGCTCCTACATTAGAACTCTCCAAAAGAAACATACACAATAGCAGTTAGTAAATTACATAGACCAGATACATAGAATTTACATAATTTTTTGAGCAGAAGAATTTACATAATTGTAGTTAAGAAACATACACAATTGTAGTTAAGTAAATTACATAGACCGAAGGATGCAACATTTGCACCCCCAGAATTTTTTAACATACTACTCATCCGTATCTCCTGCATTGTCATGGCCATAAATCACCATGGAAGGAAATTCAAAGGGATTTGCAGGTTCCCAACATGAATGTCGAAATATGTCCACTTTACGAACATACCCTTTACATTCTCGTTCAAAACTTGGCTTAGCCCCATCAAACTTTTCGGCAAGATTCTTCCAATTCTTCATTTGAGGAGGTATCCACTTGAGTAATTCAGATTCATAACTAAGTTTCCTAAGCAAAAAGGGAAAGAAAACTAAACAAAATTAGTACAATTACTATTAGAAGAATAAATAAATTAGAATTTATATTAAGACACTCACATTTGGCTGCAATTCATAGAAATGGTTCCCAACGGCAAAACCTCGTGGAGAATCTAGCACCTCCTCCATCTATATCAACATTAACAACATCAAAATAATGTCAACTTTTTACTAGCCTTTCACACAAAAAAAATGATCCATCAATTATACGTAAAGCAATCTACATAGACAACAACAAAATATGTGGAGGCAATCTAATGAAGACCTTAATTAACCATCAATACTATCATGGCATTACATCTTTAATGTAGAAAACTAGCCTCAGAGTATAAAGACATCAAATCAAAAATAGCAAATTGAGACTTTAAATTTCATCATAAATCATAAAATCTCTTTACTTCAGGTGGTTATCACTTTCATTATGTAATTGATTAAACTACAAATTCTACCCAAAAATTCAAGAACTAAGCTCAATTAACGCATGTTTCATGAAAAAACACATATCAAACACAAACACAGGCCAAGTACATCTATCAAACACAGATAAAATACCCAAAAAAAAAACAAAAAAAAAAAAAACAAAAACGAAACAACATGTTTACAGTTACTAAAGTCACATAGCTCATTTCCTCATATATACTTACTCTCCACAAATCTACAGATTAACTCATACCATTCAGTTTTTGTGGAGAAAGAGGGGGTTGCATATATAATTGTTGACAGAGGTTTTATCAACAATGAATATAGGAAATTGTGAGATGTGACTTGTGTGTGAAAAGGGTTGATAAAGCAAAGTAAATAAGGAGACAAGCATTTTATAGTGGTTCAGCCCCAAAAAAGATGAGCCTACGTCCACTGTTCTTCACTATTTTCTGGAGAATTACAAGAGTTTCTCTAAGCCTCAAAGTGACAGCAAAGAGAGAATTACAGAGATAGAATTACAGAGAAAGTGTATAGTGAAGTAATTGACAGAGATGACTATCAGTTATTGTGTGATGATAAATTATGAGACTGAGCCCCCTTTATATAGGTGAGGGTGGCTTCAGGTTTCCCAATTTTGTGAATAAGAAACTACATAATAAAATATAATATAATATTGAGATTGGGTGACTACATAATAATGAGTAATTATCTCCTCTTCAATTAGCTAGTTGCCTTTTTTGGGATTAGGCAGGTCAACTATTTGTGGTGGTAAAAAACCACACAACAATAGCCCCCCAGCTTTTAATGCGTCCTTGACGTGTTGAAAGCTTTCTTCGATAAAATAGTTGATCGCATGCCATTATGATCAATAGTCCTCGCTCAAGTCTTCAATTGAACTTGTTGCAAGTTCTCTCAGTTCTTCTTTGTTGATGTCGATGATTGACTTGGTTGGTATAAAGCAGCGATCAAATAGTGCGACCATACCCTTGTTGAATCTCTCTCTCATATATAGATAAATTAACCTTTGGTGAGTTTAATAAGGATCGAACTCTTAGTACATTGAAAAACATCGCTTCTCCAACAATAAGAGCAAAAGTGAAGTATGCGACTGAAAAGTGATCTCATTGATCTTCCATAGAAACTTATGGAGAAATAGGAAAATACTTAAGAACCATGTCATTGTTGATGCGACTGTTTACTAGTAGAGCATTGAAAAGGCTACGAAGTCTTTTAAAGAAGATCTTTTCTCAACCATAAATTTGAGATAGTGCTCGCATTAAAGAAGTATGCTTCTTGTTCTGAAAGCCTCGATCTAGGCATGATGCTTTTATGTTGAAATTCTGAAGACGGTTAATGAAGTCGCCAAGAAACAAAATAAGGTGTGCTATCCTGAAAACGTAGTTGATGACACCTACGTCGTTGAAGAGTAGCTCGTAGTAGTTGAATTAATGAATGAGATGAACTTCTTTTATGCTTCTTAGCAGTTTTAAAAGGTATCATATTTCGAACTTTCCTGCAAAAGGTTAGAAAATTCAAAAAATATTGAAAGTAAACAAAGATGTAAATAATACCTGACCCTTGGGTCGCATGCTTTTTAGCTGAGCTCGCACTTTCTTTAAGATGCTTTGCTCTATAAAATAAGAATCGAACTGACCCTTGGGGTAGATCCATAGCTCGTTATTCAATTAAATAATAGGAATCATTAGACCACCTCGCATATTAACATAAATACATAATTTAACCAAGTAGTCAATCACTGAGTGACTGATCGGTACGCTATTGCGATTCGAATCCAGTAACTTAAATCGGGGTTTAAGTAGTAGGATGGGTTAGGTCACTTATGAAAAATAACGCGCGCGAGTGATGCAAACTCAATATTTGTTTTTCAAAAGTTCCATGTCAAAAATAGGGTTTATAGCAATATATCACATCGAACAATGAACGTTTTGCTTAGTTACTTTGCTGTTCGAGGAGGAAAATTGCGTAATACGACATGCTATAGCATGAAGCGAGGAGAAAATCATAAGATTTTAAGAAATTTTAGACATTCGGCGATCTAAAATTCCGACCCCTCTAAATGAACGTTTTGCATAGTTCCTTAGGAAGCGAGTAGGAGATGACGATCTGATCCCACTGCCCCCCGAGTTTTATGGTGTTCAAAGACTGCCATAAAACTATAAAAGACGAACCAATAGAATAAGAAGTTTCAAGATGATAAATTAAAGGAATAATGCCTTTACTGATCAACTCGAATGACGAATAATCCTTCCAGTTTTATGGTGTTACAATAACTGCCACAAAACTCACGAGCTAGTAATCGCATAATAGTCGATACGAGACTTGAGAAGAATTACTGAAGAACTCGTACTTAGAGAGCTTGAATATGATGGAGCTCAAATATAATGGAGCTCAAATATGGAGAGCTCAATGATCAAGTAAAGATCTTGTCGAGATCCGAGTGACGATCTTGTTGAGGTTGAAAATAATAAGGAACTCGAACATAGTGGAGAGTTCGTGTAATCGAGAGCTCAATCACCTAGTGAAGATCTTGAAGATTGAAGAATCGAGTGAAGATCTCATTGGGGTCGAAAATAATGATAAGCTCGAGTATAATAGGGAGCTCGAATATGGAGAGCTCAAGGACCGAATGAAGATCTTGAGAAGATCTCGTCGAAGTCGAAGATAATGAGGAGCTCGAACATGAAGATACTCAAACATAATTGAGAGCTCATGTAATGGAGAGCTCAGTGACTGAATGGAAACCTTGAGAAGATCTCGTCGAGGTCGAAGATAATAAGGAGCTCGAACATGAAGATGCTCGAACATGATTGAGAGCTCGTGTAATGGAGAGCTCAATGACCCAGTGAAGATCTTGAAGATTAAAGAATCGAGTGAAGATCTCATTGGGGTCGAAGATAATGATAAGCTCGAGTATAATAGGGAGCTCGAATATGGAGAGCTCAAAGACCGAATGAAGATCTTGAGAAGATCTCATCGAGGTCGAAGATAATGAGGAGCTCGAACATGAAGATACTCGAACATAATTGAGAGCTCGTGTAATGGAGAGCTCAGTGACTGAATAGAGACCTTGAGAAGATCTCATCGAGGTCAAAGATAATAAGGATCTCGAACACGAAGATGCTCGAACATGATTGAGAGCTCGTGTAATGGACAGCTCAATGACCGAATGGAGATCTTAAGAAGATCTCGTCGAGGTCGAAGATAATTGCATTCATTCAATCTTAAATCTGCAAGAGCTTGACCTTTGATTGCAGTGCGAGGTCAAAAGTTGATGTGAATTGACTCAGCTCAACCGCCCACTTGAGAAATTGTCTTGACACTTCAGGCTTTTGCAAAACCTGTTTCAATGGAAAGTTTGTGAAAATCTCAATGAAGTGTGTGAAAATATGGTCGAAGCTTCCTAGATGCGATGAAAAGCGTTACCGGTAATTTTTCCATCTCCGGATATCTCGTTTCGGCATCGAGTAATCTTTTGTTTACATAATATACAGATCGCTATATATTTTCTTCTTCTCGAATTAATACAGCGCTTGTCGCATACTTGGAAACGGCGAGGTATAAGTACAGCTTTTCCCCCGGCTTTGGCTTCGACAAGAGTGGAGGAGATCCCAAGTATTTTTTCAAATCTTGGAACGCCTGCTCGTACTTCTCGGTCCACTCAAACTTCCTCGATCCATTCAACACCTCGAAGAATATTCGGCATTTTTCGGCTGATCTTGATACAAATTGACTCAGTGCAGCAACTCTTCCTGCCAGGCTCTGCACATCTTTCGATTTATGAGGTGACTGTATGTCAATCAATGCTTTGATCTTTTGAGGATTAGCTTCAATACTTCGCTGATTGACCATGAATCCCAAAAACTTCCCAGATCCTACACCAAATGCACACTTCTAGGGATTCCACTTCATCTGATACTTTCAAAGAATTTTAAACATCTCAACAAGGTCGTTAATGTGATCTTCAGCTTTTTTCGACTTCACCAACTTGTAACAATATAATCCTCGATCAGTGATGAATGGGGTGTATTCCTCATCTAGCTCATACATAGGAATTTAATTGTATCCAGAATACACGTCCATAAAACTCAGCAATTCATGTCCAGACGTCACGTCTACGAGCTGGTCGATTCTTAGAAGTGGAAAACTATCCTTCGGATATGCTTCGTTAAGATCGATGAAATCGATGCAGGTTCTCCACTTTCCATTGGGTTTCTTCACCAAAACCGGGTTTGCAAGCCAGTTCGGGTAAAAAGATTCATTGATGAATCCAATTTCGAGTAGCTTCTCAACCTCCCCCTTCAATATGACGTAGCGTTCTGGATCCATCGCTCTTCATTCTGCCGTACGGGCTTTTTCGATATTGAGATGGTGATATTGAGGCAGTGGCCAATAACATTCAGATCAATCCCCACCATGTCCGAATGTTGCCATACGAAGACATCCAAATTTGCCTTTAGGAATGTGATTAGTTCAGCTCACATGGGTTTTTGAAGCTTCACTCTGATTTTAAACACCTTCGAAGACTCATTGATGGACAAGTCCTCCATCGTTCTGCCTGGTATACTGCCACAGTCGCCCTTCTCTGATTAACCTTTCGATCTCATCATTCAAGGTGTAGCAGTTGTTGGTATAGTGTCCAATATCGTTATGATATTGGCAAAACTTATTGAGATTGCATTTTGCCCTATCCCGCTTCATCGGCCCCAGCTGACGATATTGCTCCTGCTAATTTGTGACCGCATAAATATGATCTATAGGTGCACTCAGCTCGGTATAGTTGTTGAATTGTAGGGAAGCCCGTGGAATTTCCTACCTCTTCGGTTCGGGCTACTTTTCAGTCGGCTGCTCACTCTTCCTCTTCTTTGACTTCTTGTTATTATTGTTAGTTGTTGTGGTCGCATCTTTGGTTGTATCTTTTTCTCCTTCCTCTTTCGTCTTATAAAGATTTTCTCGAGAAGATTCCACCCTTAGATGTCGACCAACTCTTCAATAGAAGTCTTCAAGAGTCCTGCATTCTCGCTCCAATAATTCTTCCTAGAGTTTAGTCTCTGGTCGCACTCTGGCCATCATTAAAGTCAGGACTCCTCCTTCAGGTGGGTTGTTGACCTTTGCCAACTCTGAAGTAAAACGATTAAGGTAAGATCGCAGAGTCTCCTCTGGACATTGTCGAATAGCAGACAGACTGATTAATGGAACAGTAAAGTTCTTTGCAGCCTGAAATGGTCTCAAGAATGCGGTCTGAAGTTGTTGCGAAGACGACATCAAACCAGGCTGAAGTCTTCAGAACCACTTCTTCGCTGCACCTGTGAGAGTTACAGCAAAGCACCTACAACGTGCGAAGTCATCGACTCGATGAAGCTCTATCAGGACGCTGAAGTGGTCTATATGGTCCTGTGGATTAGTTTTCCCATCAAAAGTATTTATGGTGGGAAGTTTGAATCCAGTCGGTAATGCAGCAGCTCGAACTTCCTCGTTGAATGGCGATTGACGATATCCATCAGCGAGCTCATCGTCCCAGCTAGTAAGTACATCTAATGCGATTATCAAATTATGAACATTGATATTTGGAAGAAAAGCATCATCTCTTTCTGGTGGCAAGGGTGGCCTTTAGTCGATATTATCACGACGTAAGACGGGTTGATCAGGCAGGGTCTGCTGAGACCTTTGTGAAGATTTCACTGAAATAGTGCGACGAGATCGACTTTGGTCATTATGATGCGATATGGATCGCTTATGACTACGTCGCTATTCCAGATATTGTCTTAGGTCTGCAGGATTTTGCCTTGGCTCCCTGCTAATCTTTTCGAAGACACTCCTCGATTGACGATTTTGCTCGTTGCTCGAACGATCTCGATTGACGGTTGCTATCCGAGAAGGTTGTCCTCGATCATGATCTGTGCTCGAACTCCCGGTACCAGATTCCTGTGGCAAGTCTGCGACCTTGTCTTTTCCCTTGGAAGAGCGATCTGCATGACGCTCTTGTTGGGTTCTGGGCTGATCGCGGTTCCCTGTCTCTAGGATCTGAATTTCTCTCTCAGGTCATCGAGCAGGACGATCTCTGGGACGTTCGTGCTGCGGAGGAGTCACCATTTTTCCTTCAGCAAGTCGTCGTAGAGAATCATTAATCTGATTAGTGATTTGCTGAAGGTTAACCAGTGCATCCTCCATGTGATCTTGTCTTTGGATAATGTTCTCTAGTGCGGTCANAAGAATTTTATAGTGGTTCAGCCCCAAAAAAGATGAGCCTACGTCCACTGTTCTTCACTATTTTCTGGAGAATTATAAGAGTTTCTCTAAGCCTCAAGGTGAGAGCAAAGAGAGAATTACAGAGAGAGAATTACAGAGAAAGTGTACAGTGAAGTAATTGACAGAGATGACTGTCAGTTATTGTGTGATGATAAATTATGAGACTGAGCCCCCTTTATATAGATGAGGGTGGCTTCAGGTTTCCCAATTTTGTGAATAGGAAACTACATAATAAAATACAATATAATATTGAGATTGGGTGACTACACAATAATGGGTAATTATCTCCTCTTCAATTAGCTAGTTGCCTTTTTTGGGATTAGGCAGGTCAACTATTTGTGGTGGTAAAAAACCACACAACAATAATCAAACAAAGTTTTCGTATTTCTAGATCCATCTCTCAAATAACATCTATATAGTCTAAGATAATCAATCTCTCAAAACAAAAAAATATAACATTAATAATGTAAGATTATTCGTAATCTTGGATAAACAAAACAAAACATAGAGACAATGAAAAGTCTGACCTCAGCGAGAGAGTGACTAGCCTCAGTGTTCATGGCGAGACTGACCAAGGAAAATTAACAAAAGCAATGATCAGTTAATTGCAATAGCATATAATAAGTCCATTTAACTGTAATTAGTCGATTTGAATTATATTCTACTAAAAACTAGTCCACTTGAATTATAAATTAAAAGTAAAAATAGTCGATTTAACTGTAAACACAAAGGTGTCGCTTGGTAATACTTTTTATTTTTGTTTTTTTAAACAGAAATATAAAAATACTTTAGTTTATTTTGTTTTTTGTTTCTTGAAAACAAAAATGTGTTTGATAATTATGTTTTCAACTTTTGTACATATTTGGTAACTATTACTTTTTGTATTAAAAAATTAAAATTAAAATTACAAAAAAAAAGTAATGTAACAATATATTAAGACATTGTTGACATTTTGAAAGCATTATGAACAAACAGAGACGCATGAGAGAAAAAGTAAAGAAATAAAAAGATGAGAGAGAAAGATAAGACAGAAGGGAAGCAAGAAAGTGTAAAAAGAGAAGGAAGAGGAAGAATACAAAAACAGAATAATGAGAGAGAAAGTTGAGAACGAGAGGGATGAGAGAGAAAGTGGAGAGAGAGTGTGTTAAGAAGAGGGGATGCAAGAAAGTGAGTGTAAAAAGAGAGGAAGAGAGAGCAAGTATAGATAAAAATGAAAGAGAAGTTGAGAATAAATCATAAAAATAGAAAGCCGAGAATATATCATAAAAATCCATTAAACATAACAGAATACCCAGATTACAACTACCGAGATTGTCTCTTTTAGCCTTAAGATTATAGTTACTAAACCCTTACATGACATGGAAAATATGACAAAATAAGGATTAGAAATCACAAACAGTGACCCAATGCAAGTTAAGTGACCATAAAACCAGTCATAATATCAAACAGTAATCAAATTATCTTAGCACGTAGATAGAAATGAATACACAGATTTTGTAATACAAATAACCACAATCAAGCTCGGTCATTAAACATATGTATTTTAGGCTTTTCCATCTCTGCGATAGAAACACCCGGCCCAAAAAAAAAAATAAAAAAAAAATAAGGGTGCCAAATCAAGAAGGAATTTTTTATTTATTTATGTGTAGGTATTTTTTTTAGCCGTTAGATCATCATCTAATGGTGATCCAACGGCTATAATGAAGTGCATAAAAAGACGTGCATTATTAATGTTGTTTCTCTCTCTTACTTTTTAATATAAAAAAATGTGTAAAAAAAAAATTCATTGGCCAAAATGATACCTATGCATAGGTGAAAAAAAAATACCCTCTGAATTGGTGTCCATATATTATATACACATATACAGAGACTTAAAGGCACCTATGTCTAGTTTTTGAGCCTCGAATTTTGCTCAATTGCGTCGATTTTTGGCAAAATTTTGGATCTTTGCGTCGATTCTATTGGTAGCTCTGATCAATGAAGGTGCTGCAAAGTTTTCAATGTCATTTTTGGTGAAAGTATAGGCTTTTTCTGTGCGATTCTCAATTTTTTCATTTGAGTTTCAATTTTGTACTTTTTTGGGGCACTAGTTAGAGATTGGTTGTGGTTCGGTCAGTCTTGATTTCTGAAATTGAAGAAGAAGAAGAATTTAAAAAAAATTGATGATATCGGTCAAAGTTTGACTTTCAAGCTCAAGAACCAGCTCATTAACGTTCTTCATGTAAAAAAAAATTGGTTGCTACATTGGTTTTTGAGATAGTAATGAACTGATTTAAAAAAAAAAAATTTCTTAAACTTTGATTTATATCTTTTTCGGTAATTATCATATAATTTTTTTTGAGAGATTCCGGGTTATTCTTTACGTTATATATACATATGTATAATGTGAAAGCTTAATTTAATTTTGTCTATAAATGAATTATATACACCAGTAAAATAATTATATGGACTACTAATAATAAATTATATGTACCGATAAATGAATCCTATGCACTAGTAAATGAATTATATATATCGGTAAATTATTATATACACTGATAAATGAATTATATACAAAAGTATACGAATCATACACACTTGTAAATAAGTCATATACACAGTTAAATTAATTATAATCATCGATAAATGGCTTACAAACACCGGTAAATGAATTATAATTACATGTAAATGAATCATAAATACCGATAAATTAATTATATACATTGATAAATAAATTATATATACCACTAAATAAATCATGTATACTGGTAAATTAATTACATATATTGGTTAATGAAATGATGAAAGTGAAGTGGTGGGTGTAAGGATAATTTTGGTATTTTAAAAATATAAAAACTAAATAGGGATATATTTGTTAATAAAACAAAAAATTTATTATCATTTGTCCCTAAACGAGGGGAAAAAGCCTTCCCCTATAAAAAGAAAGAGCACCCTCGAGATGAGTCGAATGCCTAGAGCCTGGCGCCGCCTCTTTTGTTTTCCTCTCTATAGACATGAATGCCGCTGGAGACATCGGAGATGCCATGGGAGAAATCGGTTTGCTATAACTCTATAATATTATTTTTTTAAATGATGATTATTATTATTTGGATATATATGGCGATTGATTTGAGTAACCCTAGTTTTTCTTTTGTGTAATTGAAGATGTGGATGGAAGATCTCCGAAGAGAGCCAAAAAAGAAGATCTTCCCTTGTATTTCGCGTCTAATGTATTTTATTTGTTTATTGTTTGTATATTTGTTTGTTGATTTTGTTTATTTGTATATATATAATATATTCGTAATAATTTGTAACTAACTAACTAGTTTTATTTTTTTATATATTTTTTTAATGAAAAATAGCTGACACCGGAAGTCGGATATCTCCCTAATGGCTTGTTCCATGCCACCATGACTGAACCATATTGGACATATGCCAATTCTGATCTTGGTTTGTCTATTTGTTTAATTATCATCCATTTATTGTCATATTATTATTGTTTCATTATTTTTATTATTATTGTCATTGTTATTATTATTATTTCAATTGATTTGGAGTTTTTCTAGTGCTGATAAACTTTCTGTTTCTTTTTCTTTTGTGCCTATTATATATATATACATGAAGATATGAAAAGGTACCACTATTACAGAAAGGTCTTAGCTTCCGAGGTATAGTATTTGTTATATTTATTTGTATTTGTTTCGCTACAACGGAGTACTTTGATATTTTCGTAATATCTTTTAAATGTTGTGCGTGTTTGTTATATATATGTTAATTGTCAGGGATTTTATTCTGATGAGGGGGAGTTTAGTGAATTTAAGTCACAGCTTTTTCCGTCTTGGGGTGAATTTATACCTTGCA
>JXTC01000436.1:23726-107085 GCA_002914845.1 Trema orientale
CAGCTTATATGAAGAAACGAGGTGCGTCTACGTGAAGAATCTTTTGTCTAAGCCCCTTAACTTCTGAGTTATGAAACAGCTGCATATTTATATGAATAACCTAACTTATCAAGAACCGCCAGCCATTATTTAGGTTTAGTAGTTACATGTGATGCAAATATTATTTAAGGTATATTTGTCTGATCCAATACTGGATGCTCTTATTACAATCTTATTCTCTTGCGTGTTAGAACTCTGTTCTTTAATTAACTTGTATTGTAAAAAAGCTTATTCTAATGTTAAATGAATTAGCTATGATCTAAATGTTAAAACCATTGAAATCTATTAATACTAGTACAGAAGGTTCCGTCTTTATATTACCTCAGAAGGGTGTTTCTGAATGATTAAATATTATTCCAATTCTTGTGTAAAACCATGTTTATCATTCCAATTCCAAGCCTGCCGCTTTGCTCTCCCGCTTTGCTTTTAGACGCGAACCTTAGTAATAGACTTGTTCATATAGACTTTGCATTATCAACTGGACTCTTTTTTCTTTTGTCAAGAAGGTATCACCGGATTCACAACCTTATTTGAAACTAAATGGGTAATTTGCAGCAAAAATCTCCGACCTTTTAGTATCTTTGGCATTTAGGTCTCTAACTTTTAAATTTTGGCATTTAAATCCCAAACCTCACAAAAGTGTTGCACCGTTGGTTCTTTTTTCACTTCGGTCCATTTATTCCGTCAAAAAAAAAAAAAGGGCTCTTTAAAGAAAGAAGACCCAAGTCTATATTTAGAGAAAAAATCATTTATACTCATATCAAAAAATAGAAAGAATCTGAAATAAATAAATAAGAAGTTAAATTTGATTCGGATCTTTTTTAGAGAAAATATGGATTGTTTTCTTTCTTTAAACTGCCTTTTTTCTTTTTTTTTTTTTTTGGACGGAATAAATGAATGGAAGTGAAAAAAGGACCAACGGTGCGATACTTTTGTGATGTTTGGAATTTAAATGCCAAAATTTAAAGGTTAGGATCCTAAATGCCAAAAATACTAAAAGTTGAGGATTTTTACTACAAATTACCCAAACTAAATTGTACTTGTAGTTTATTATCATAAAAGCATCATTCGCTTTCTACCTAAGAGCTTTCAATGATATCAACGCATAGTACTTTTATGGTCATTCATTAATTTTCCATTTCAATGCTTACATTTAGGGCTGTGCATCGGTCGGTTTTGAAAAAGTGATAGTTTTCTAAATAATTTTGAGATTTTTCAAAATATTTGAAATTTTGGGAATTCTCCATTCTTTTAAAATTTACCATATAAATTCAAATTTTCTCTTAAAAAGGGCTTTTTACAAAAATTCAGGCCGAAAAATTGAAAAAAATTCGGATAGGTTGGAACTTCAGAAAAATCCCGATTTTATTTATAATGATATTACTTTTCAAAAGCATTTATAAAATACTATTTTGTTTGAATTTAATGTCTTTTTTAAAGATAGTCACAGTAACTAATCAAGAAACTTGGTATATGGAGCGGGACCAAAACTAGACGAGGGCCGTATGGAGCTCACGCAGAGGCATAGAATAGAGAATCACCCATTCCATCTAAGAAAAAGCGACTTTAACTTGGTAGAGTTTTCAAGTTATTCCATACTTGGTTTAGCAATCAGAACACACCCACACACACGGGGGCCAGTGCAAAAAAAAAAAAAAAAGTTTTTAATGTAAAAAAAAAAAAAAACCTACCTATAGGTTAAAAAAAAAAAAAACCTATTGGATTGGCAACCCTAGATTATTTATATTAACTTCCATGTTTGTTTATTTGTTTTGTTTTATTTTTTGTTTTGTAGTAATAAGAAGCACTGAAAATTACCATTCTTATTTATCCAATTTGATATTGTAACTTGTAAGTCACTTGTTAAGATACTAAGTAACGTGTTAAAATATCAAAGGTAATCATAGGTATCTTGGTAAGATATCGTAGATAACTTGATAAGATACCTATGATACCAAGTAATGTGTTAAGATACCAAAGGTAACCCATAGGTAACTTGTTAAGATACTGTAGGTAACCTGATAAAATATCCATTATACTAAGTGACGTGTTAAGATACTAAGGCCCCGTTCTGTTCCACCCAATCTTGGGTAGAATAAGGTGGAATGAAATACTACTTAATCAAACCATTTAATTAATAATAAAATAATGAAATAATTTAATAAAATAAGAACTAATAAAATAATTTAATGAAATAATAAAATAAAATAAAATAATGCCAAATGTAAAATAAAATAATTAATAAAATAATAAAATAAAATAAAATATTGCTAAATGTAAAATAATTTAATAAAATAATAATTTAATTAATAAACAATAATAAAATAAAATAATGCTAAATGTAAAATAATTTAATAAAATAATAATTTAATTAATAAAATAATTGAATGCTAAATGTAATTTAAAATACTTAAAATATTCCTTTTAAGCTTAAGTGTATTTTTGTCATTATTCAACTAATTCCATTCCTTTTCACAATTAATCAAACATAAGAATGTCTATTCAACTATTGATTCCACCATTCCAACTAAACAACATAATTACATTACCATTCCTTTTTTCATTCCATTCTGATTAATATTACCATTACAATTACTATTCTACCACTGCAACCAAATGGGCTCTAAATGTAACCTATAGATAACTTGCTAAGATACCGTAGGTAATCTGATAAGATACCTATAATAATTATTATTTTTTTCAATAAGAAGAACTCTAAATTCTAATTCTAATTTATCGGAATAAAGTAACTTGTTATGATACTAAAGGTAATTTCTTAAGCTCTCCTTTCAAATTTGTTTGATACTGTGGTAACATGGTAAGATACTTATGATTTATATGTATATCTATATATATATTCATAATATAGAACGGCCACACTTTAATTCTAATTCATTATATTGATACTATAAGTAAATTTCAGTGATAATTTGAGTAATATGGTAAGAGATACCTTATTATAACATTTTTTAATCTAATTTACTGGATTGATCATATAGGTAACTTGGTAAGATACATATGATAACATTCTTTTTTCTTTTTTTTGCAACAAGGAACGACCAAACTCCCATTCTAATTTACTAGACTGATATTACAGGTAACATAATAAGATACTTTATATAATTTTTTTTTAAAAATTTACTAGACTGATACTATAGGAAATATATAAGATACCACAATAACCTAATAAGATACTTATAATAACAAATTTATTTTAAAAATTCATGTGCCATATCAATTTGGAAACCTTATTATTGGAAATATATATTTTTTGCTATAAGTTTTTAAAAAAAAAATCAGAAAAAAATAATGATAAAATTATTCTCAGTAATCTAATGAAAAAGGAAAAAAAAAATAAGAAAAAGAAAAAAAAGGAAACAAAAAAGACACTAGAAAAACGTTAACAAATGAGAAAAGTTAAAAAATTATAAAAAAAAGAAACTAAAAATAAAGGAATTGTTGCGTCAGACCTCAAATAACAATGGTCTAATCTGATGCTCTATGCCTCAGACAAAACAGACGTTAGGTTATTACTATTTTAATTTATTTTTTTAATATTGGGAGAATAGGAGCCGCAGGCGTGCCAACTTCGTATAGATAAAAAGGAATGTCGTATTTTTTGAATAGTGGGTGTTCGTACATCGTATATTTGTAAGTTTTTTTACAGAAAACCGTGTATAGGCTAATTTCTCCAAATAAAAACATGCCCATAAAAACTTGTTTGGTGGCCCATTTTCAAATCCAGAATTTGAAAATCTTTCCAAAAAAATCCGAAAATTTGAAAACATCCATTTTACGTTTTCAAAAATGTCTCTCTCTTCTTCGACCCTCTCTCTCTCAGAGTTGGTTGGGGACTCATTCAAAGATGTTCCGTCTCCAGATCAATCTCTGCTTCGTCCTTCCCTGACTTCGTGAAAATTCGGCAATTGTCAATGCCCGAATCGACTGGAAGGAGACGTCGAAGGAGAGAGAGTGAGCTGAGAGTTATTAGCTTGGCCATGTGTCTAAGCTTAAATGAGCAAAAAAAAAATTGCTCTTAAATCCGTCTCTCAAGAATTCCCTCATTTTTGTCCATAATATTGCACTTTAGTTTTTGATTTTCAAAAATCTCTTCAATTTAATCCAAATTCGAAACTTTATTTATTTTATTTTATTTTTTTAATGGCCAAAAGATCAAATTACCCTTTAAAAACTTTGGGTTTTTACAAATAGTACATCAGATTTCAGCAGTTGAAGACACATTATAATCTCAGCCATTAATGGTACACCAGACTTCAAATATTTGATTTTTTTTCTAGTAATAAGTAACTTATCATAAACAATTGGACTTATTCTTGTTGAGATTTGTTAAAGATTCTCCTAAATTCTTTCCTTTTTTAGAATATGCCCCCAAATCAATTAGATCATTTAGCTTAATGGAGCTTAATTCTAGGAAAGATGTATAATCTTCTCTATATATTCATTGTACATACTCTTGTATATAAGATAAATGAAAGAAAATATTTTACCCTATTTTTCAAGTTGGTACTAGAGCCAGAAAATTGGTTCTATGTTATTTGAATTCCTAACTTTCAAAATTTCTGGAAAAATATACCTAGAAACTTTTGGTACAAATCCAAAATCAAATCACCTCAGAAATTTATCAAATCTCAAATCCTGTCCCCAAAATACTCGAAATCAAACTCCTTTGAAAATACAAGTCGTGCCTAGTCAAACTTCCGTCGTCCAACCCACCGAGCATAATCCGCCATCTGTTGTACCTAGTCTGCAGTTCGTCGTCAGGCTCGTTGTGCCCAGACGTGTGCTCAAGCTGTCGTCAGTGCTGTCTACCATCGACTCAAGTCGCTTGATATTGCTCTTTCCACTATTCCATCACTGTAACAGAATTCTCAGGAAGGACTCGTATTCAAAATTGAAAAGGCCATACCCCATTTGCCAAAACCATTTAGGTGCAGTTCCTTAATACATATATAAGCATATATCCATATAGAAATATGACTAAATTTTAGGCCTAATTTAAGTAAATGTCCCTTTATCAAATGTTATGGCAAAATATCCGGTATATATACTTATATACTAAGTATAAAACTTTATATACCAAGTATAAAAAAGTATATACCTAGTGCATTTCAGCACAATAACTAAAATTGGTAGATTTATCTACCAAGTGTAAAAATATATATACCTAGACATTTAGCTATAAAATTTAAAAAATGGACATCTACTTAATCGATGGCTCAGTCAACAGCTGCATCAAACGGCTTTGACAGCTCGGTCAACAGGCTTTGACTCGGTCAACTCGGTGAGTTGACTTAATTTTTGGCAGCAAATTTCCGGTAACTCGTTCAGACTCGTTCGGACTCCGATTAAGGCTGATTTTTATGGCAGCGTGTTCGTCTCGTCGAGCTCTTCGATTTGATATATAATAGTGGTATGTTTGGAATAAATGACTAATACTCTCAATCTCAAGAAATCTTTTCTGAAGTGGAAGATCAGTCAAAGCTGCAACCACAGAGCATACTTAGAATTTGAAGAGAACTCACAACTCCGCTTTGATACCACTTTGTTGGAAATAAAACAAGCTTTATTACTCACTCAAATATTATTCCAAGAGAAAAACTTTTAATTTCACTCTTTAAGCTTACTCACTCACTAGAAGCTATACTTCTTTCTCTCTTCTCCTCACTCTTAGAAGCTTTACTTATTCACTTGTTACTTAGAACTTTTTTTTTTAACGAAACTCGATGGAACGAGGGAAAATTTAATAAAAAAGATTGGAAAAAATAGAACACCTAGTCAGAGGGGGACAAAAACCTGGCCTCTCAAGGTCTAAAGAAATTAACATAATAAAAATCAGCAAAACCTATAACTCGGTTTCATAATACAATCGTCATAAACGAAAGAAGAAATAAAAGAGAGAGCCGACCACCACCAAGTAGAACAGACAATGGAAGGAGCTCGAGAAGCCAATGCATCAGCAACTCGATTACCCTCACGGAAAATATGTGTCACTACAAAATTCATATTAGCTATGTAACCCAATGCCCTAGACCAAGCCGCTCTCCATCGAAAAAGAACTTTTAAGGAACCAGCCATCAGGATAGAAACTACATAAGCAGAGTCGCTCTCCATCTAGAGACGCTTCCAACCATACTTCCAAGCAAAGTTGATCGCATGGATAGCTGTTGCTAATTCAGCCTCAAAAGCATAACATATTCCCAAACGAATACAAAAACAACTGTGAACAAACCTCCGATGAGTCTGAAACACCCCAGAGCACCCAGAAAGACCATGGACACCAAAAGCAGAGCCATCAGTGTTAACCTTTACCCAAGGAAAAGGGGGAGGTCTCTAGATAACTTCAATAGTGTTGGATGCCTTACATGGCCTACCCTTGATTCGAAGCTCCTGTAAAATCAAAAGTTCAGTTAAAGAGTTAAACATAGAACCTGAAACTAGAAACTTAGCCTCTCTGATGAAACGCCACAAAAGAGCAAGAGCAGAAGCGATGGAAGGTTTCCTATCCTCAAAAATAGCCAGATTCTGAAGATGCCAGATAATCCAAAAAATAGCGATTAGACCAACTTTTCAGAAAGCACAAAGCTGAGGGCTTAAAGAACAATGTTGCGCTTTATCCCAGAGATCCACCACAGATCCCTCCAAAAAAATGGGATTACGAAAAATGGATGACAAAACTGACCAAAGCTACTGGGCAAAAGGACAAGTGAGGAATAAATGGGAAAGGTCCTCTATTAAAGACCGACAAAAGCAACAATAAGACGGAAGATTAAAACCTCACCTCATCAGAGTAGCTACAGTCGGTAGCTGATTATGAAGAATTCGCCAAAGTAAAAAAGACCTCGTCGGGGATAAAATATAGCCAGATTCCAAAGATGCCAGATAATCCAAAAAACAGCGATTTATACTTAGAACTTAAATGGGGAGGGATATTTATACTTGAAGTCACTCTTCCTCCTCCACACAAAATGCTACAAATAAATAATAACCATACACTTAAACTAATACAAATCACACTAATCAAATTATTAGAAACTTTTCCCTAATGGACTTGGATCAAGTTTTAGGCTAAACTTTAACTAATGAAGTTGGGCTTTGAACTTGGGCTCAAAACAAGTTTATGATCCAACATTTATATGAATGCAGCTCATATTTCTTGGAATACTTGGGTGAACCTATTACTTTATTGCAAACTCTTCCTTAATTCAGCTACATCTCTGGCTATTATCTGAGTGGAATTCACAAGTGCTTGTTAACGAATATTGTTTTTGATCCAGTAGTAATAAAAGCTGAGAATGTTTCTCAGTATCTCCCTGCTTACCCCTATGACAATGTTGCATATTCTGAGAAAGAATGTTCAAGATGCAAAAATTATTTGTTTTGGATGTGGTGCGCCATCTTTTGTATGAGCATTTTCTTTTTTGGAATCTATAGTGTTGGATTTTTATTTCTTCTTTCTTCTCATTTGTGGTTCATAACTGCTAGGTCCAAGCACTGCAGCATGTCCAATCGTTGTGTTGCTCATTTTGACCATCGTTGCGGATGGATAGCATGGAACCTCTGATAGTTTTCTTTTTTTCAAAAAAATAATTTCACGTATTATTGGATCTTAGCCTTGATATGATCTGATTCTAACATAAGAGGTCTTTGTAATTGCAGAATAATTGTGTAGGCGAGAGAAATACCCGTTACTTAGGCATTTATAGAATAATGGTGCGTCTTCAAACTATTGTCCTAAAATTTCTATAGACGTCTCAAGTGCAAATGCTAGTTAAGCAGTGTTAATGTTCAGTCACGCTTCTTTCTCATTGTTGAGACAATTTTTAGTTTTATTTGAAATGTGAGGCCATTTACTATTGCCCTCCTCCCTTCCTTTCTTTTCTGCCTCTTAAACGCTTTTTAACTGCTTTTTCAGGTAATTCCTTATTTGTATATATGTACCAATGACCCTTGGATTTTTTCTTGGGGGACAAGTTCAAGTTTTAAGAGTTATACATACTCTAACTGGTAACATCATTTTCTGAGACCTATTGATGGTTTGTTGCATTAAAATGTTCACATGTTTCATGTTGGAACAAAATTATACACTAAAAGGAGGATTTTTCCTTCCATTTGAAGCAAGAAGCAGGTAATCCTAGGAAATGATCTAGCGAGTTGAAAATCTCTATTCCCTTCAGTATTTTCTTCTCAATTATCAGCGAGTCACCTTCATACATCTTTTGTTTTTCAAAATTTTCATCTACCATGCCTGGATCACATCAACTAAAACCTAAAACCTCTGACCAAAGCTAAAACACCAGTTAAATAAAACATGATATTGATTCTTAGTGAAAGTAAAGTTACTCAGTTTGACCTTTCAATGGGGCTAACTTTCCCCCCATTGATTTCTGCTTGCTTAAGTATTCAATAGTTCATGTCCTCAATATTTTTGGGATATAGATTGATTTTACTTAATACGAGGATTTCTAGCCTATCGATACTTAACTTTTTTTTTCCTTTCAATATGTAGAATTAGCGTTCAATATTATTCAAGATGCATAAAATCAACGTCTAACCACACCAGGGAAGGTCGTGAAACTTCTTTATATTTATGCAATAGCTGTTGGTTAGAGCATATTCGACTAAAGGAAACCAAAATGGTTTCCAGGAAACCTTTGTACTTTCTTGTGATTTACTTACGTACAGGACTTTCGGTTAAAGGAAACTAAACTAGTTTCCAGGAAACCTTTGCAGTTTCTTGTAATTTACTTACTTGCATAACTGTTCTGCTAATAGGAAACCAAATTAAACCAAATTGGTTTTCAGAAAACTTTTGTAGTTTCCTATAAAAAAAAGATGACTTATTTACTAAAATGCCACCGTGTTTTTTAACTTTCAAAGTATTTAGAAAAATACCATAAAAAGGTCGTACGGATTTTTATTATTTTTGAAAGGTCATAAATTTAGTATTATTTTTTGAAAAATAGGTATAAGTGTCCAAAACCCTACAAAAAATTGGTAGGATACAAAAAAATATTTTCTTTTCGACTTGGAGGGTACAAATGACCCTAAAAGTAAAATACAAAATTAAGTACATAAACAAGTGATAATGATGCTACTAATTATACTATGAAAAATCCATCGTTATCTTCAGATATGTAATCTCTGATTGTATTGCCCAATGCGTTGCTACATGAAGATTATTTCAATAAAATTCTTACGAAGTCTTTCGCTTTCCAAAAATTATGCAATCAAAAATCCAATACCCGACACGTACTTAGTCAGTAACAATAACTTAGTATATGATCTGAGGTAATGTTCTTGTTATTACTAGAGTGATAAATTTGGGACATGCCACGACGAATGAAAATCCACCTATTTAGTTGATACCCTTAACCAATTAATTATTGTAAATTAATCCTAAACTATTAAATAATTACTTCATAGAAAATATTTTTAATACATTTCTTATAAATAAAATAAAAAAGTAATGGAATTGATAAGGAGTAATTTTGATCAAAATGATTTTTGTAGGACTATTTTTCGAAATGACCTTTTAAGAGGTATCACAATATTATTAGTAATGGATAATCTCATATTTTATGGTTATAAATTTATGCGATCGGTTACTAAAATTGTGACTATCCATCGCTAATATTATATGTAAGTCCTAATTAGATCATTCTCCAAACAATTCTTGAAAAAGTCATATTACCCCAATCACTACTAGCTAGTTAGCTTCGTTTCCTAAACTAATGAGCTAACTTGTTTAATTTAAGTAAACTGTAAAATCAAGTAAACTAACAATTATAATGTTTACATAGGTTGTAACGCATTAAAATAAGTAACATTTTCATTAAATAAATGACACATGAGTCAAATTGAAAACAACACGATTTAATTAAGCCAGCACGAGAGACAAATTGACATCCCTAAATATCATTATTCATGATGAACTTATATTTATTCATCTTGAAATATCATTTCACTTGCTATAAGCTTTATTAATTAATTAATCACATTCATAATTTATTAATTAGTATTAATTAAATGTATGTAATTAACAAATGAATCCTGCACTGACACTTTATAAGTTGGCCTTATCATCCTTTTCAGACTTGGATCCTCTGTCGCTAACTGTCTGTCTGATTCTCTGTCCAACAAATAGTTGGATAACACGTCCTTAACTTGTTTCTATCTCACGTGCTCTTCATTCACCTATTCTAACAATATTGACTATTCAACACACCCCTCTATCTTCCTACGAAATCGGGGTCAACAAATTCTTCAACAGAAGTTCACCGTCATTATTGATTGTCTCTCCCTTCTTTAATTTCTTTTTTTACTGCTTCATTTGTTCACTATTTATTTTGTTCACTATTTATTGATAGCTCTGAACAACAAACCCAACTAATATATTAAGAATCTTGTAATCCTTTTGAGTTTTGGTTTCGTCCTATTTTTTCATACCATCTACTATATATTGGGATTGGAAGACACAAATCCTAAATAAATTGTTCTTAATTAACACCCGAAAGATTTTAAAAAAAAAAAAAAAACCTTGAACTTGAAAGCTATTTTGTGAAAATATTTCCTCGTTTTCTTTGTATTTATTGGCCTTCTTTTATTTCTAAAAGCATATGAAAATGTAAAAGTTTTGAAGAAACAAATTATTTGAGGTGGAGTAGAGACGGGTTTGCTATGCTATATCGTAGATGCTTTTTACGAGGGGAAAAGAAAAAGTCAAAGATGTACAGTCAAAGAAAAGAACTCTCTTCAAAATCGAAAGTCTGACTCCATCTCCATATAAATCAATAAAGAACCCTCGTTCGATGCAATACTATTGACGATTTCACCTCCAGTGCGACCGCTGGGTTCACGGACTTCTCCAGTCTTCAAGGTCCCGATTTCAGAAAATGGGTCCAAACAACATAGTTTGAATATGATTATATCTAGTTCAATATTTCCCCTAATTAGATCTTCCTATTTGAGTGAAATTGTTAGGACCAGAAATTTAAAATCGTAACTTTTAGTAATTTTAAATGAAAATATAATAAAACATTAATTTTACGAAAATCAGGAGAAATCAAGTATTAGATAATTTTATTTTGGTCCTCAAATCATTATGAATTTCATAACTATTGAAAACTCTTATTAGTTTTTAACTACTTACAAAAAAAACCTGTTAAAGTTCTAGAACATTTCTAGTTGTCTCATTTGGATACTTGTTAAGAAATCATAAATTCTGGTAAATTGAGTTCAACTGAAAACTTTAGTCTAATGTCCAAATAATTTACATAAAATCACTTGCAGTTTTCATGTTCTTAAATTAACAATAAAACCATCCTCCTATATCCATTTAGTAAGTTTATTGATCTTGACTAAATAATTCAACAAAGAAAGAAAATTAGTAGATAAACACCCACCATGAATTAAGAGTAGAATTACAGACCCAAAGCCTATTGTTTTACATACAAAAGCTGATTATGAGTCTAGAAGAAGTTTAACTCCATGAACAACAATATGTTTTGATTACCAAAACTGGTTAATTATTGTTTTTTCTATGACATTATACCACCAAATATTGGAAAATAATAACTAAAAAAAGAAAAGCAATGAAAAGTAAAATTAAACTGCAAAAAAGGTTGAAGCAACTCAAAATGAAGGAAATTGGTTACCAAATGTAAATGGTAAGTAACCAGCTCTCTGAAGTGCTTTTCTTTTAATACCAAATGTATCCCTAATGGTAATTTTTTTGAGCGGGATAGCATAAAGCAGATACAATCATATTATTTATTAACAACCAAATTAACCAGGAAGAGATAAAGATCACGACGTGAATCCTGTATCGGTAATGCCTGTCTTGCTCCCTGTCTGAAAAATAGAAGGATGACACCTCATTAAATTGTTTTTGGCCCATGTGCTTTTCATTTGACCCATTATAATAACATTAAAATCCGTGAAACTTTATAGAGAAGAAAAATATTATTAAAAAGGAGGCCCACACTCAACATCTCCTTCTTCCTTGGAAATCAAATCATTGTGGACATATTGAACTTCTAATGATGTTATTCATTCTTTGTATTAGTAAATTAAGCATATTTAACTAAGTTCTCTCTTTTAAATTTCTGTAAAAACCGGATTTTTAAATGGGTATTTAGATAATTTAAACCAAAGGATATTTTGGTAAATTTTAATTAAAAAAATACAATGAATATGGACTTAATTAAGCCTAGGTACATTTGGACTAAGGTTAAAAAGAATTTTAAAATCAGGGACTAAATTGTAATTATCTAAGGACATAAATGAAAAAATATTTGAATTTTGGACTAAAATTGTAAATAATGGAACAATGCCCTACATGCGTTGCAGCTGACACGTGGGCAATAGTTCCCTAATTTGCTTTTAAATCCATGCCATTTCTCATCTTATTCTAGGAAGTCCCCGAAAGAACCAAACGAAGGCCGAAGCTTTGACTCTTGCTGCCGGCACACTGCTACTCTGACTAGCCGACGCGTAGGCCCACTGTGATCACCTCCCTCTGAAGAAGCCACGCCGCCAAGTCCCGCCGGAGTTTGTCACCGGAAAACAGAGATAGGCCACTGTGAGTTTTTTGGCAACCGGAGCTTTATCGTACCTCCTTTCGTGATACCAGTAGTACAGTTGGACTCATCTCATCGTCGCTGCATTTCTCGATCGGTCTCGGCCGTCATCTCACTGCTGGTAATATTTCGACAGTTTTGGCCGTTTTACAAATATGCTAAAAAGTGATATTTTTATAATTATTTTTTTAGGTAATTATTTTACCCGAGTTGATTATATGAGGTGAAAGAGTGGTTAAAATTATGAATAATTTCGGTTGGTAGGCGTTAAAATAATATCCGAAAGCATACTTTTTTTAAATTGAACAATGTAGTGTTTTTCTAATTTAGAAAAAAGTGATAATTTTGTAAAATTGAATAGTATTGGACTAAAGTCTGTTAAGCTGAGCTTAGAAAAGTATTATTTTCTGAAATATTTATGCAAAAATGATACTTTTACAAATAAACAGCAAAGTTGATATATTTTTAAATATTTTTGAATGTGATATTTTCCTAAATAATTCTATGGTAATGATATTTTCTGAAATATTTCAGAAAAGTGATATTTATTTAAATATTCAACAAATATGATATTTTTCTAAATACTTTAGAAAAAATGGACGTTTTGAGTGCCTCGGGCTGGGACAAGAATTACAAATGCACTTTCAAAGTAGAACAAATTTCACGGCTCGTGAATAGTATCGTTTTACGTGCCATGGGCCGGGTTCCACTTTAGACCCACTTTTGACAAATTTAATGTTTAACCTAGTATTTTTGGGTGCTCTGAATTTGATGGTGACCTCTATTTTCTAATTTAAGGCTCCATTGAAAAAGTTACTTTTTAAAGTGAACTTACCGGTATTCCGGAATGACCGTCCGGGCACTCAATTGTTCAACGGGAGATTCTTCTTATGTCATTAGCTTGGTATAGCTACTATTTCAAGGTAGGGGTTTAATTACCTGGTTTTATATTTATTTTAATTTATAATTGCAATATAATTGATTTATAAAAAAATCATGAATTTTACGATAATCGATAAATTATTGAAACACATTAGATTATACTGGGATTGGGCTATGTGATTTTATATACATACTTTTAAATTATGATTGTGGGGTAATACAGCGGAGAGCTGCCCATGTTATAGTAAATCCCATAATAATGTTAAGTGGGTTTTTAAAGTATTGTTTAATTATATTTTGCATGGTTATTACTTATCCTGTTACATATTGTACATACTATAGGATCTCACAGTTGAGTTCCATTATTGCATCATAGTAGTTTAGATTACTAGCGAGTTGCTGTAGTGCTAGGTAAAAGACCTAAGCCCCTGCACAGGATTTTGGCTGACACACCTCCGAGTAATATCAGAATGCTAGGTATCTTTGGTAAGGGGTATTACAGGGCTATAATAGGAGGATGAGAGCTCACTCATTTATATTGGTTGATGTTTGATATACATAATCATGTGTTTCTGGTTTAGTTTTGAATATGTGATTATTTTGGATATCAGTTGTTTTATAAACTTGGTTTATAAATAGATTTTGGAAAGGTATTAACCATGCAGGTTTGACAAAATTACATCTATTCAAAAGGGTAACTGAATTTCTACTGAGCATGTGAGTGCTCACCCCCCTACTTCTCCTACTTTCAGGTGTTTGACTATCTGAGGTAGTCGTCTTGATGGATAGACTAGCTATGCAACTTGTATAAATTTCAACCACACACATTTTCTTCTACAACCTTCTAATAATAATCAAATCATTCACATGTATAAAACTAATATCTAGCTAATATTAGAATGTTCTAGGCATAAGGCTTCTTCAATTTGGACTTGGAGTTTCTTCTTTTATGGGCTTTGCACTTGGGCTAACTCCAACTTATTGGACCTCATGTTGATAAGCCTAGAACACTTCTTATGGGTTTAAACAAGTTTATTTTCAACACCCCCCTCCCCTTGAACTTGTTTTATAACACCAAGCAAGTTTCTTAATCTTGTGAAGTCTTCAAACTTGAGTGGCTTGGTGAAAATGTCAGAAGTCTGATCATGTGATCTCACATACTCTAATCGTACTTCTTTGTTTGCAACACATTCTCTTATGTAATGATAGCGAATGTCGATATGCTTGCTTCGGTCATGAAAGACTGGATTTTTAGCCAAAGCTATTGCTGACTTATTGTCGATGCAAATCCCTGTTGGCTCCTTTTGAGGCATATTTAACTCTTTCAATAATCTTCTTAGCCAGATTGCATGACTAACACATGATGTAGTAGCTATGTACTCAGCTTTTCATGTTGAAAGAGTGACAATCGGTTGTTTCTTTGATACCCAGGTGAAGGCGGTCTCTCCCATAAAAAATACAAAACCAGTTGTACTTTTTCGATCATCGGTATCTCCGGCCCAATCACTATCACTGTAAACAACGAGTTTGTAATCATTGAAAACTGAATAGAATAAGCCAAGATTAATCGTACCTTTTAGGTAACGGAGAATTCTCTTTGTAGCTTTGAAGTGAGTGGTTGTTGGAGTTTCCGTGTAACGACCCACTAGTCCAGTTGCATAGAGAATGTCGGGCCTTGTACATGTCAAGTACTAGAGGCATCCAACAAGGCTATTAAAGAGTGTTGGATCCACTTTTCCTGCTTCATCATCTTTGAATAATTTTATTCCGCACTCCACCGGTATACTTATCGGCTTGCAATCATCCATATTGAACTTCTTCAGGATCTCCTTTATATAGTTTCTTGAGAGATGAAGATGCCTTCTTCTTTTTGCTTGACTTCTATACCGATGTCGTATGCCACAAGTCTGATGTCTGTCATTTCAAACTCATGTGTCATTACTCTCTTGAATTCGTCGAACATCCTTGGATTACTTCTAGTGAATATGAGATCATCCACGTACAAGCATATAACCAGGATGTCCCCATCTTTGATTTTAACATAAAGAGCATGTTTATAAGGGCACTTAGTGAAGCTATTCTCTTCGAAATATTTGTTAATTCGGCTATTCTATACTCTTGGTGCCTGCTTTAGTCTATAAAGGACCTTCTTCAGCTTCAACACCTTGTCCTCATGCCCTTTCACCTCAAATAACCCAATGGTTGTTCGATGTAGACTTCTTCTTCAAGAACTCCATTTAGAAATGCAGACTTCATATCCATCTGGTAGATCTTCCATTTGTTCTGAGCAGCAGGAGAAATAATTAGCCTTATAGTTTCCAATCATGCAACAAGAGCGAATATCTCATCGTAGTCAATGCCGGCTCTTTGACTATAGCCTTTCGTAACTAGCCTTGCTTTGTATCTTTCTATCTCTCCATTCGCATTCTTCTTGACTTTGTATACCCATTTAACATCGATAGCTTTATGACCTTTGGGAAGAGTGGATAGTTCCCAAGTGTCATTCTTCTCTATGGCTTTAGCTTCTTCATCCATTGCATTCCTCCATTTTTCATCTTGTACAGCTTCTTGGAAGTTTACCGGTTCACAATCAGCAAAGAGGCAAAATAGAGTGAGGTTTTCGAGTCTATCAGTCACCTCATACAAATCTTCGAGACTTCTTGTACATTCTTTATACCTCTTAGTTAAGAAAGAAGGCGGTGAATCTTCATGAGTGGAAGATGTTGGTGAAGTAGGTGGAGTAGTAGCCTCTTGATGGACTTCTCTTACTTAGTCTGCTTATGTGTCTTCATCTTCAAATTGTGGAAAGAAATTGTAATCATCTATTTGAGAACTAAAGCCCCATTCACCTTCTTCATCGAATATTACATCTCGGCTGATGATTACTTTTCCATTGTTGGGATTGTATAACTTATATCCTTTGGAGGTTGTGTCGTAGCCGATGAAAATGAACTTCTCGCTTTTATCATCAAGCTTGGTTCTATGTTCGTCTGGTACATGCACATGGGCTATGCTTCCAAAGACTCTTAAGTGGAAGATCTCAGGCTTCCTTCCACTCCATACTTCTTGTAGTATCTTTCCCCATATACTTCTTGTTGGAGATCGATTGGACAAGTAGACCACACATGCAACAGCTTCTGCCCAGATTTCTTTGGGCAATCTCTTACTTTTTAGCATACTTCGAGCCATATTGAGGATGGTCCGGTTCTTCCTTTCTGCCACACCATTCTGCTAGGGGGATCTTGGAACAGTTAAGGATCGTCGAATTCCATTGGCCTCGTAGAATTCTTGGAACTCTTTTGAAGTGAATTCTTCTCCTCTGTCAGATCTCATGGCTTTGATCTGAAGACCGCTTTCTTTCTCTACCGTAGTCTTTAACTTCTTGAAAGCTTCAAAGACTTCTGACTTTTGCTTCAAAAAATATACCCCCGTCTTTCTTGAGAAATCGTCAATAAAGAGCAGGAAGTAATTACTTTTACCGAAAGAACTTAGTTTGATGGGACCGCACATATCCGTATGCACGAGCTCCAATGGCTTTTGGGCTCTTGAATTCGACTCCTTTGGAAAGCTTTTCCTGAATTGCTTCCCGAGTAAGCATCCTTCACAAAGCTGATCAGGATGATTGATGCTTGGTAAGCCTCTCACCATCTCTATCTTAGATAGTAGCTGTAGTCCTCCAAAGTTGAGATGCTTGAATCTCAAATACCATAGCCATGATGAATCCTTATAACATGCTTTGAGACATTTTGCCACATCATTTTGAATGTTCAACAAGAACATTCTATTTCTTAATATAGACACCTTGGCAATCAATCTCATGTTGTTATCTCTTATAGAAAGACTATAATCTTTTAAATGAATATCATAGCCTTTCTCTAAGAGCTGTCCCAAACTCAAAATATTTGTTTTCATAGTGGGTACATAATAAATATTTGAAATGAATCAATGTCCCCTATTTTTCAAGCGGATAAGAATTTTACCTCTTCCTTTTATCGCTACTTTTGAATCATCACCGAAAGAAACATTCTCACTGACTGATTCATTAAGCTCTATGAACATTGATCGACACCCACACATATGATTGCTAGCACCGGTGTTGAGATACTATGTGTTGTCCTTCGTTGTTGTCGTTATATGCCTATAGTACGGTGCCATTCTCTTCTCTCTTCTCTCTTCTCTTCAACGTAATTGACTTTTTCTTGAATTTTGCTCTTAGGTGCTCTACATTCTCTAGCATAATGGCCAAACTTGTGACAGTTGAAACATTCAACTTGAGACTTCTTATGCCTCGAGTTCATTCGACCTCTACCACGACCTCTTGTAGAGCTTTCTCCTCTTTCGAAATTGCTGATATGATAATCGTGGTTGTTGTTAGAATTCCAACCTCGTCCACGATCCCGACTCGTACCACGTTCTTGTCCTCGGGTTTGTCCTCTACCACGACTACGTTGACTTCTTTCGCTACATTGACTATCTTCTCTCCCCGTGAGTTGTGTCTTGAGAAGCTGCTCCTTGAAATTTGGCTTCTTCTTTTTCTTTTCCTCGTGAGCTTGCAAGGAACCCAAGAGTTGTTCTATCGTCATAGCTCCCAAATCTTTAGTTTCTTCGATGACAGTAACAATATTCTCGAACTTTAGATCTAACGATCGAAGAATCTTTTCTATGATCGTAACATTTTCTAGTTTCTCACCATTTCTCTTCATTTAATTCGAAATGGCTAAAACTCTTGAAAAATAGTCGGAAACTGACTCAGTCTCCGTCATGTGTAGCAAATCAAACTCCCCTCTTAGAGTTTGAAGGTGAACCTTTTTAACTTTTTCTTCTCTCTTGTATGAAATTTGAAGTTTCTCCCATGCTTCCTTGGCGGAGGTTGCACTTGAGATTTTCTCAAATCTGTCATCATCTAAGGCTTGGTAGATGAGGAAGAGAGCTTTTTTGTCTCTCTTTCTTGAATCTTTTAAACTATCCTTTTGTGTTGAGAATAGTGTCGCCTTATCTCTTGGTTCTTCATAGCCTTTCTCTACTACTTCCCAAACATCATGTGCTCCAAGGAGGACCTTCATTTTGATAGTCCAATTATCAAAGTTGCTGCCTTAGAGTGGTGGAATTTGAAGAGATGCTAAATTGCCAGTAGCCATAGCTTTTAACAGGGTGAGCTTTTAGAAATTTTGACTACACAGATGGATCCGGAACGTCGAAAATCCTTAAGATTGACTATTATATCGACTTGGTCAAAGTCAACACTCGGTCAAAGGTCAATGCTGGTCAACAGTCTGGTCAACGACAAGGTTAATGGCACAGTCAAACAGCTCTGACGGCTTGGTCAATCAGTCAACGGCTCTGACGGCTAGGTCAAACGGCTTTGACTCGGCTCAACTCAGTGAGTTGACTCAGTATGTGGCAGCAAACTTCCGACGACTCGTTCGGACTCCGATTGGGCTGATTTTTACGGCAGCGTGTTCGTCTCGTCGAGCTCTTCGATTTGATTATAATAATGGTATGTTTGGAACAAATAGCTAATACTCTCAATCTCAGAAATCTTTTCTGATGTGAAAGATCAATCAAAGCTGCAACCACAGAGCATACTTAGAATTTCAAGAGAACTCACAACTTCGCTCTGATACTACTTTGTTGGAAATAAAATAAGCTTTATTACTCACTCAAATATAATTATAAGAGAAAAACTCTCAATTTCACTCTTCAAGCACACTCACTCACTAGAAGTTATGCTTTTTTCTCTCTTCACTTTACTCTTAGAAGCTTTGCTTCTTACTTAATGCTAAGAACTCAAATGGGGAGGGGTATTTATACTTGAGGTCACTCATCCTCCACTATACAAAATGATTCAAATAAAATAATACAAATAAATTTCAACCACACACATTTTCTTCTACAACCTTCTAATAATAATCAAATCATTCACATGTATAAAACTAATATCTAGCTAACACTAAAATGTTCTAGGTAGAAAGCTTCTTCAATTTGGACTTGGACTTTCTTTTTTTATGGACTTTGCACTTGGGCTAACTCTAGCTTATTGGACCTCATGTTGATGGGCATAGAACACTTCTTATGGGCTTAAACAAGTTTATTTTCAACACAGCAACCCTAATTCTTTCATTGGAATGCAAAAAGAGCAAATATTTCTGGCAACCAAAGTACCAGAACACTGATTAAGAAAGCAACACACACTAACCAACTTAAGTAGAAGTTACCTTTAAAGATCCAAAGTTGCTTCAAGAAAAATAAGACTTTAGTATATAGGCAAGTATATTAAGTTAATTTTAATAGACATTTTATAATTCACTGAAAAAGAGCAAAAGTTGCTTCAAGAAAAAAAGAGCTCAAATTGAAAGAAGTTCAGCTCCGGCGGGTTCAAGACTCGGGAAAAAGTCCTACTCTTCTTAATATATATACCTGCATCTGTATGAAAGTCCTACGTTTTCCTCATTATTTTCTATCCAGAGGAAGGTTCTATTTTTGGCGTTTGAAAGCTGCAGATGAAATGAATAAAAGTTATATAAAAAATTAGTGAGAAAGTTACCTTAGGTGAATACTTGTTATCTGATGTAGCGGAAGAGTCTGATGAGAAAGATCTTTCAGAAATTGAAAGACAACCTACTTTAATTTGTTGATTCACTCAAAAATATCTCAAAAAAAGCTTCAAACAACCGTTGATTCTCTTAAGAATATCAGAAATTTGATAAAAAAAGAGAAAACTCTCTCTATAGTTTTTATTATACTTAAACAACTTTAAACTCAAAAGACCCTAGGGCTTACATATATATGAAACCCAAGAAAATATGAAATAACACTAGAAATAATAAAATATTCATAAAAAGTAAACAAAATAAGGCAAAAATCCTTAAAAATGGGAAACTTAAAATGCAGTTATCGCATTTTCGATCGACCAATTCTTCCAGTAAATTTTACATTTCCAAAGGAATTTTTCGGTCGACCTAAATCGCCCGCTATCAGGATCGGTAGTATCATGCAAAAAACTCCGTCCTCTGTGCACACTGCATCATCCTCCCCAGGGTGGAGAAAATTTGCCCTCGAATTTCTAGTAGTATCTTCATCCGACAAATCCTCTCGAAATGAAATTAGATGCTAGATATTGAAAACGTCCATTATGCGAATATGTCTTTGTAGCTTCAAAGACATGTCAATAAAACTATAAATTATTGGCCATTCAACTGATGTTAGCTTCTTCCTCTTCTTTTTATGAATGTGGTACACCCTAGCAGAATAGTCTCTCTTTATTTTAAGACATTTTTGTTCTTTACTTTTGTGTTTATGTCTTTTTGTTCTTTATTTAAAGAACAAATTGTGGGACTCCAATTTTTCTTTATTTTAAGACATTTTTACATACAATGTCCCAGCTATACACACACGCACACACTGAGTTATTAACTTTAAACGGACGTACTTTGTTTAAAGCCCTCATATTATTGAAAACAAAAGGCAAATGGGAAGAACAATTCTTACAGCTAGATTGAGTTTCAAGTAGTTTCCACTAAAAAGTTTCAGTAGTAGATTGTCACCATATTTCTATCTATATGTTCTAAGAAATCAAACAAACGATGAAAGAGATGGTATCAAATGAAATACAAACAAATCAAAAAGTCGACCAAGAATGAATCATTTCTAAGTGGAATCGACCATCCTTGCTAGTTCTTTTATGGAATCACAGATGCAGAAGTACTGGCAGACGAGCTTGCCGTGGCAGTTATAGTAGTCTTGAATTGTTGTTCAGGATCGATATCAGCGAAGTAGCGATGCTTAAGCGCATCAGCAGCCGTAATTCTTTTATTTGGATTCAAACACAGCATTTTCTAGCAAAATCAGAAACCAAATGTTCGATTAAGCTTAAAACCGAATATTTTAAGCAACAAATCACGATAGCCAACTAAAGTTAGTTTCTTATAACATTGAGAAAAGATCCAAGGTTAGTAGAGGCAAAAACTTCCAAAACGTTTGGGTAATTTATTGTATCTGAAAAAACCGAACTTACAGAAAGTAGATGAACTCCAGCTGGCTCAACATCAGAGAGAAATAGTGATTTCGATAGGTTCTGCATGCCATTAACAAAAATAAATAAATAAATAAATAAACTAGTAAGCTTTCTAGAATTTGAAAGTTGGAGAGGCAAAGAAGAAAGCTATGCCAAAATAAAGGGAAATAGATACCTTTGGCTTAAGCTGGCGATACTCAGAAAGTTTTTTACCATACAGTTGAGTCACCCCGGGCCAGTCATCTTCATTTGGTGTACCCATAAGCCTTTATACAAAGAGAAACGAAAATATTACCAAGTCTAATAGTCTCAGAATCGCTCTCTTTTCTTTTCTTTTCTTTTTTTTTTTTTAATGATTTTGTTGTATCCTGAGATTTATATATGTATCTACATGAAAATATATATAGAGAGACAAGTGGCATATAGAGAAAATTTGAGTACTTTTTCTCTGAGTTTTGAAGCGAAGGAATGATGAGAGTCATCTATGCTTAGAATTATTCTAATGGACTTACTTCCAGAGGAATTTAAGGGACTATGGGCCAAACAAATGTCAGGAACAGAAGGGACTAAAATGGGAAGGGAAAAAAAATAAAGCTTCTCATGATAATGTGGCAAGGAGATCTTCCCATGAAAAGGGTTCTAATCCTAGTTTTAATTATAGAGAAATCATCCATGTTGGTACCTTTTGTTCACTTGATTATTGAAAGAGCAATACTATGTATCTCCCTATATAGTAATACATAAAATGTTACCATTTGTCATCAACTTAAACTGAAGAAAAAGTGGAAAATTTATAAATAAGAACAAAGTGTAAATACAAGGTATGTCATACCTGAAAAGTTTGTCTATCTGGTCATGACGTGTCTCGAAAAGAGGTTTCTTCTTCAACATTTCAAAAAATATGCAACCAACGGAGAACATATCAGCTGCAGGAGATAATTCCTTGGAGCCCAAGAGAAGTTCAGGTGCTTTGTAATTAGATTGTAGTGTATCTGGCAGCTGACATGGGATGTTCCATGCAATATTGTATCAGAATATTGATTGCTAAAAATGATATCATAACCCAAAGATCCAAACAACCTTTTGAGGATTAGTCCACAAACCAAACAAGCTATAGCAATGTTCTAACATCTTGAATAAGTTACAAGCCCAAAAGCAGTTTTGATCAAGAATCAGAATAGATTTCAATACTCGGTGCTTTGAAAATATAAGTAAAACATTTCAATTACCAGTTGAAGATTTGTAATCAGTAAGTTGTACTGAACATTTTCTTTACTACTATCAATGTCAATCAGCACATTATGGGGCCTCAGATTTCCATGGGCAGCATCTACGGAATGGTAATAAGCTACACCGTGAAGAAGTTGCTTCACAAGATCCTGCAATTAGAAAACGAACTAAGATGTAAAATATTCAATGAGGAAAGGGAAATGTAAATTCTTCATCGATCATGATGCATGTCTATCAATCTAAATTTGGTTGACAATTTTTGTCATCAACCTTTATAAAATTTTGGTGAGCAAAGGAAAATGTAATTCTTTATATGGAAGGGAAGTATAGTGAGGGAACAAATTCTTCACCAAAAAAAAAAAAAAAAACTCCTGGGGTGTTTAATTTCCACAGAGAAATTTTCCCTCTGTACTGCTAGTTTAACATTAATCTACACTATTTGGAGTTCCGTCAGAAATCGAAACAAGTAAATCGAAGGTCATTGGATGCATTAATCTCACTTTTGTCACTTTCGGATCACTGGCCCATATTGGATTCTCTTTAAGGAATGTCGTCAGATCCACACCAGCATACTCGAGATAAAGACGCAGAAAACGTTCTTCGTTGTCAGGTTCAACATGAACCAATCTGATAAAGGGGAAGAAAGGAGAAAAAAAAAAAAAAAAAGGCCATCAAATCACATAAAATTCTCAGACCATGTCACAAAATTTTGACACACATATAATTTTTAAAAGGGGTTTTGTTATACCTTGCAACATTCTTATGGTTCATGATCTTAAGAAGGGATACTTCTCTAATTGTCATGCAAGGGACACCATAATAATCTTCTTCTTCTTCTTCTTCTTGAGCCGCATTCAATGATGGCAATCCAGAAGACTGAGAGAAACTGTCTTGTAGTTCGGGTTTCAGCAAAAGCCTCCTGATAGCAGTTCTTTTGCCGGTTTCTGTATCAAGATGCTTGTACATGGGTTGCCTACTCATACTACTTGTTCCAATGCCTTCACGGTCCAGTTTTTCGAACTGCATACCATTCACATCGATCCACCAAGAAAAAGTTACAATAATTATTAGCCCTTTCGTCTGATTGAAAACTGCACACTTCAGACTATAATTTTCTGTTCTTTCTTTTCTTTTTTCTTTCTTACCCTTTGCGGTTTCTCGTCCATGACGTAGCTTGCTCAAAATCCTACTTGCAAGAAACAAAATAATTGAATAAAAGATAATCAGATACAAAAGAGAAAACCACTAAAATAAAAAGATATATCCGCATACTCACAAAACGTAAAGCATTTTTATTTTGTTTATTTTTTAATATATATATATATATATATGTAATTATGAAAAGAAACTCGAAATGTGATGCGATTCTTTTCTCTGATTTATTTTTCTGGAAGAAAATCATGAATTATTAAAGAATGACCGAATGCATGAAAAGGAACGAGAATGGAAGGTCAGAACTAGGCCAGTTTTGACGAACCTATTTCTCAGAGAAGAATTAAGAAGAAATGTATACAAATTAGTGTATGGATGGCGGGAAAATCGTGGAAAATAAATGGAAAAAAGAATTTGACGTGACAGAGCCGAACGCAGTGAACAGAGTTTCTTGCTTTTCCGTCTCTTAATTACGTTATTTTCTCGGGAAACAAACAGTTATAAAGATCAATGAATGCAAGTAGTTTAGTAGCATATATACAATGGAGAATCAAAGTATGAAAAAGAAAGAGAAGACTGGTATGCACGTACCGATCGAGCGTGTTTTTTCTTTCCTCTTCTCTTGTTTTCTTTTATTTTCTTTTCGTTTTTTCTCGGGAAACAAACAGTAAAGATCAGAAATTGCTTCAACGATTCAAGAATGAAAGAGTAGAGTAACTCTAACGACTGCAACCGTAACAGAACCAGAGAGCTAGAGAGAGGGAGAGAGAATGTAACAGAATGAGAGCTAGAGAGAGAGTGAAACAGAATGAGATCAGTTGGTTTCTTTAAATAAGTCCCTGAAGGCTCTTTCGCGCCTTGAAATATTACCCGATTTTCCTTTTCTTTTTTCCGATAATGCCTCTCAACTTTTACCCAACTTCCACTTTCGTCCCTAAAATCGTTGCTTTAAAAAATTACCATACCAATTTATTTGCTTGCTTTTTATTATTTAATGTGCGGAAAACTCGCCAACTGAAGCTAGTTCGATTGGTCCAAGGCTTGAGAAATATGTGTGTGAGTTTGGGAGATTAGGGGTTCAAACATTGGTAGAGTATGTGTTATTTTCCTCTAAATTTATAGTAAGTGGTGGTCACTAATTAAGCTCACTTTTTTTATAAAAAAAAAAGTGTGCCAGAAACTTCTGTCACCAACTTGTTCCAATCTATTAGAAAGAGTCACGTCAGATTACAAGGTTTGATATAGTTAAATCGCCAATTAACAGAAGGTAGTATAATTAAACCGAGCCACGTCAGATTACAAGGTTTGATATAGTTAAATCGCCAATTAACAGAAGGTAGGATAATTAAACCGTATTCAATTTATTGTACGCAACCTTGAACCTACTTCCTCTTATATCAAAACCAAGCTTAAAGCTTGAAGCATTTGAAATGCAATTATAACGTATACTACTTAAATTAAATAAACTACATCGTAGAGTACGAAAAGAATACTCCAAATATATTTTTATCTATCCAAAAAAATAAAAAAGGTTAATTGTTGTTTTATTTGGGGTTTAAGAATAGTAATAAAATAGGACAAGTTAATATTTTACTATCTATTAGTTTTGAAAATCTAACTTTTTGTCTTCTCCATTATCTATTCTACAAGATTTTGATGTATATTTCTCCTATAGTAAATGGTAAATAAAGAAAATAAATGCTATGAGTTTTTTAGTTTTTCTTTGGCCAAAAATACTATGAAAAAAAAAAAGAAAATCAATAGCTTAATAAATACGTGTTTTTTCCCAATAAGCACACTTTTTTATTGTATGTTCAAAAGAAAATAAAGCATATATGATGCAAAACAATAGAATATAAGCAATTATCTTAAAAGAAAAAAAGAAAATACTCATTGAGAAACTATTTATTCATCTTCGACAAATTGTCATGTAGACATGGTACATATAAGAATAAGCTCAAAAGTTATTCATCTCAACCTGGAACGAAATTTTTTAATCTGTCCAAATGAGTTTTTCCATAATTTTGACAAATCAGTTATTTTATTTTATATTTGTTAAGTCACTATTTCCCAAGATACTGAAAATCCAGTAATGAAAAAACAAGTTTAATTTTCAGCCCAAAAACACAGAAATTCTCATAAGCTGCCATTATTTCTAATTTCTCACAATTTTTTTGATCAATTATTTTCTCACAATTGGACCCGCTGAAAAATATGTATTAATTATAGAATTATATTTTAGCTCATCTTATTCCTCTAATCCATTTCTCAGAGATTCATCCTCAAATAACCTCTCCCTTGCCTTACTTGCCTGAAACATCAAAACAACAAACACAAAAACAAAGTTTAGAAGCTTATTTATAAGTATTTGGATTGAGATGATTAGACTTAAGACAACAAATATTCTTCATCTTTCATCTTTTTACAAAAATAACCTCAATATTTTGGTTAAATCAATTACGCAATTACATTGTCGTCATGCAAATAACAAAAATATCATTTTGGATTTCAGTTACATAGAAATTTGACCCTGAGAAATCGAAGAGGTGACATTTGTATTTAAACCGAAAAAATCAATGTGGATATATTTGTCCAAAGGGTTTTTTTTTTTCCCCTCTTTTTTGGGGTTTAATTCATGAATGCAATGGGATATTTTTGCATAGATACAAGATGTAGGCAGGGGAAATTTGGGATTGAAAAGAATATAATAACGGAGATAAGGGAGACCTGTTTTTTCCAATTTGTACAACTAGTCACAAGAGACAGCAAACCGGTTTGCACAAAAGCACCAGATTGTATACCAAGCCAGAGTCCCTTTCCTCTCAGCTGTGCCCAAAAACCCAATGAGACAGCTATTGGTATTCCGCAAAGGTAAAATGCTCCAAGATTTATGAAAGCCACTGTATGTTGCCACCCACATCCTCTAGCTACACCTGAATATTTCAACAAATAACATATCATTAACAGAGAAATTCAAAATAAAACAAACATAAACACAAGAAAGGTGACATATTTTGTTGACACACAAGTTTTACCTGAAAGGACTCCTTTTATGCTGTCTATTATAACAGAAACACAAAACAGAGGAGCCATTTCTGTGACATAATCCACAACTTCCTTCTCACTGCTGAAAACGTAACCAAAAATGCGGCGGCCAACGAAGAGGGTTGTGGTTACTATACATGCATCTGCTATTGTCAGAAACATTGCAGCAAAGGTAGCAATACGAGCAGCTTGTGGATTCCCGGCTCCTAGTTCATTTGAAACTCTTGTACTGTAAAATACCATAGGCAAAACTTAGTGTGTAGAAATGAGATGTTTAAGCACATTGCATCTTACTTTTATTGTGTATGAGCAATTGAGCCTTTGCACAGCTGCGTTTCCTGGACAAAGTGCAAATAAAAGCAAAAAGGAAAGAGCATACCTTGCTGCAGAACCTAGTCCATATGGAATTGTGTATAAAGTTGAGACGGTTTGCAGGCTGTTCAAGAAAAACTAATCAGAACAAATAACATTTTATATATAAGATTATAGATCTCAAACTAGGACTAGAAAACTCACCATACAGAAAGAACTGAAGTTTCAAGCTGTGGATTTGGTAGAACCCCAGACATCAGAATAAGCAGCTCAAATGACCACCATTCAAGGCTATAATCTCATAAAAAAGATTGAAAAGTTGAGAGAACAAAGGAGAATTGAAGGGTAATATTGAACACAAGAATACCCTAGAAAAGGATGTTGAAGTAAATTACCATGTCATTATAGCAGAAGGGACGGCAAAGCGAAAGAACTCTCTAATCCCATCAAACATCTCCAAAGAAACTGGAGCTCGAGTTTTTTCACATGAAGGAGAGTACATCATATACAATCCAAGTATAATCGCATTTGACCAATAGGAAATACTTATTGCCAATGCTCCTCCAAGGTTTCCCAGTCCAGACTTGAATACTAAAACACAACATAGGGGAATATGGAAACAAAGAGTGGCAGAAGAGCTTATGAGCATTGGAATTATCAAGCTTTGGGTCTGGAAGTATCTGACAAGTGGTTGAAGAGTTGCATAAGCAAAGAGAGCAGGAATAAGCCAGATTGTGAATCTTCCAGCTTCATGAGAAATGAGAGGGTCTTGACCGATGAGAACGAGTAATTTTCCCATGTAGATCCAAATCAAAGATAAAGGGAGACAAACCAAGAACAAAGAAAATATTGCAGTGTAAGTTTGAAGCCCAAGTTTCCGATATTGCTTAGCTCCATATGCTTGCCCACATATGGTCTCCAGTGCACTGGCCATTCCTAACTGTTTAAAACATACAAATTAGAAAACCCTTTTAGTTACCGGAGATAAATACACAATTTGATTTACTAATTTACTTAGTAATTTTCTTTTCTTTCTTCATCAAAAATTATAGTTTGTTCTTCATCCCTCGGTAAACTTTTTTATCTGTCAACGACATGGCTTCCCACATGCCTTATATATTATTTAGAAGATCCTTGTCGTTTTACATCATGTCACCTCCTATGAACATGACTGTTTGTCCATATACAATACGAAAGCCATAGGTCAAGCTAGATACATGTATCAGATCAGCATTATGCTGACTTTGATCGTTTCTTTTCTTTGTATTAACACTTTTAATGTATAGCCATATTAACAATATACATGTATCAGCTCAACAAAATTAATATGAATGTACTCTAAAAGAGGATGATGATCATAAGTTTTTATTTATGTTTCTTTGTATAAGTACATGTATGTATGTGTGTCTATATAGATAGTATATAGATCTATACATAAAAACATATCCAACCAATTCACCATCATAACATCCAACCAAAGAGAAAATCCAGAAATAATCAAATGTCGATATATAGGACTAAAGCAAACTCTTGACTCTAAGGCAAGCAAGAATACTTAAATAGATATTAATGTCTCCAAATGTACAATCACGATGGTGGATGGGACACACTCCTCCCCTTTTTTTTAATCATGTAACTATTATATTAGCTTATCCTTTCACTTGAAGATAAATCGAAAGGACTAAAATGGGTCAGATAAAAAATGCAGGAACAAAAACAGAGGACACATCTGTCACGGAACTGGGTATAGTAAAGATTATTAATAATTGAATCTAAAAAACTACAGACAACTGAAAAAAAACAAGAAATCCTTTTCATGGATTTGCTTATTATTCTACTTTTAATCATCATTACATACACTCATATTATTATCACAAGGCTGAAGGTTTCAAATCTTTTGGAAAAGACCACTAAAAGTCTCATGCTTTCTGAGACGAAATTAGCCAAAAAAAAAAAAAAAATGCACATATGTCATACAAATGTGGTCTATAGTGAAGATTATTATAATCAAATGTGGTAGATAACATGAAAAGACTAGAACAAAGAACATGACACCCTTGCCATGGATTTGCATATTTTTTTAATTATCATCATATATCATGTACATTCATACGATTATCACAAGGCTTGAAGCCTCAAATCTTTCTATAAATCTGTAAGAAATTGTTTGGATTCACTTTTTTTTTTTTTTCTTTTTTTAAACATAAAAATGGAAAAAAAATTTAGAAGTTTTCTTAGCAACCTTATTTTTATTTTTAAAAATTGTTACAAAAAATTTCAAAAAGAGAAGTAACAAAAGTTCTTTTAATACCTTTATTTTTAAAATCAAATTTCAGAAACAAAATAACTTACAAATATTTGTACACAAGTATATATATATATATATACATATATATACAAATACTAATCTATATGACTTCTTCATTATTTGTACTTTTTTGTTTTTAGAAATAATTAGTAAAATAAAGTTTGCTTAGTATGTTTCTTATTTTTAAAAATTAAAAACTAAAACAAAATTTTTTCTTATATTTTTAATTTATTTAAACAAAAAACTGAAAGTGAATCCGAGCAAACCCTAAGAGAGTTTGATGTATTTTGGGGGTGAAAATAGTCACAAAATAAATAAATAAACAATGCTTACAAGAACACTAAAGCCGGTGACCCCAGCGAGAGAAACGGCTATGGCGGTGCTGGAAAGAGCGAGATCACCAAGGTGACCAACCATCATCATGGAAATAATTTGTAACAAATACTGAGATAGAATCACAGCCACAAGGGGTCCTGCTACGTACCCCAATTTCTTCACCTCTTGAAAGAAAGCAATCCATGTTATACTTCCAGTACTAGTGCTTGAGCTAGTTATTTCTCTTTCTTCTTCGCTCTGTTTTGGCCTAAATAACAAGCTCTCTTCCATGGTATTTTTGTAATTATTTTTATCTGACTCGGCCATGGAAATTAACGCGAATGAAACAAGAATAGTACTCCCAGGCCTCAGCCGCTTGACTTGCTAGTTCTCATTTAAAGACTAGAAGAGTAGAGAGAGAGAGAGAGTCTTGTAAATGAGAGTCACATATTATAACAAATTTATAATAACAGTAATAATACATGGTTGTTTGAGAAGAACAGGGGCAATGCGTCAACATCCCAATAACAAATATAAAAACCAAGGCTTTCATGTCGTCATGTTTGGAGACTGATCTCATTACATGATTTAACTAATTTCGAACACATTATTGATCTAATATCACATTAGATAGATGTGTTTTGCATTAGATAAATCGTATGACGGGACTGATTCTTGATACTGCATCTTACCCCTAGAAGATAATAATACACGGTAGGAGAGGAACAGTTCGTCCAACACCCCAATAACAAATATAAACACATGGACCAAAACATAAAGTAACAACATATGTCAGTGTATCTGATAGGCTGCAATGCGGCCAATTAGGCAGCTCATTTCTTAATTATTTATAAAAAAAAACTAAGAAAAATTGGAAATTATGCAGCTCCTTAGGTTAAATATGTATTTGTTTTCCATAAAAACAATATGAGAAGTGCTTAGGGTTATTCTATTTTCTATTCTCATTTCCTCTTTACCTTTTCACGCATGAACTTTACAATGTTTTACTGCATTATTTAAAATACAAACTATATTCACTCAATTCATCATTTGAGTTAAAAATTATTCAGATTTAGTAAAAATATGTCGTGACATGACATTAATACCTCGAGTCAAAATTAATCAAATAGTTTTACTATTTACTTAATCTTAAAACCAAACACTCAATTTCCTTTCATATAACTTTTTAAGAACAAATGTGAGTATTTTACATCTAAATTGTTTGGTTGTAAGTTTAATGGATAATTTCATTATCTAAAAGACTGGCACTTCAGCTTTTTTCAGGAGAATAACAATTGACAAAAGTCAATAGAAATTTGTCAAAAGGATCATTTTGATCCAATTTGACAAGCTGAAGGTATAAAATTTTGTATTTTCTAAAACACAAAGGTAGAAATTGGTATTGCTAAAATATAAAGGAAAGTTTTGTTATTTTCCCCTTTTAAGTAACACATTAACATTTTCTCCTTAATTTTCAAAGAAAGGCATTAGTAATTTCTTAATCACTATCAAGGTATAAATCTTCTCTTTCTTTTCCAAATGAGTAGGACCTTGAATTACACATTTGATCCTCTTTTTTTTTTTTTTCCTGTCCCTTTGATTCTATATTTCTAAAGTTTGACAATTACTTGCGAAGTTGAGATACACTCGTGAATTGCAATTATTTTTCCCAAATTACGTATGCTAAAGAAATATACGTGCAACTTCCTTTTTTCTCTTTGCAACAAAACAATGTATACATCAAAAAAATAAAAAATCCATACACAGAGCATAAGTACTACAAGAAATTTTTTGGTGGACGTCCTTTTCTCACTCTTTATTTTAATATATGTCCTTTTCAAAATATTTAGTTTTACACTTGGTTTATATACTTATATACTATCAGTTTTTGTTTATGTGTTGAGTATATAAACATTTATACTAGGTATATATTATTTTATCCAGAGTATTATATAGATATACCAGTCATTTCATTACAATATTTGAAAAATGGACATTTATTTAAAGTAAGCCTAAAATTCAATCATTTCGCTATAAGACCCCAAATACAGTGTATATGAGCTTAAAAGTTCTTAGATATTTGCTAAGGTTAAAAACAACTGTAACTAATCTTGGACATCCATTGAAATGGGCTCTACTATGAGACTCATGTAAAGTCTACCCTGATAAATAGTTTCAAATTTATTAGGAGAATTTGAAAAAAAGAAATGGCCTTTTTTTTTCATTTTAAGGACTAAATAGTTATATCTCCTTTTTTATGCCAAAAAATTAGTAAATATTTCTAATTCAAATGCTAAATCACCTAATTAGATACCCATTATAAATAAATACTAAAATTACCCTCATTAAAACTCATAATTTTTTTATAAATTAATGTTCATTCATTAGTTAAGAAGCTTTTTTTTAACGAATTTCCTCGAGAGATTATATTAATAACTGATTAATATGGTTTCATCAATTACAAAGAGTACATACAAAGGGTCATGAAAACCCTACCCAAGAGGAAAAATAACAAACTATATCAAAACTCACAACTGAAAGTATGAGACAAATACTAGTGAAGTATATGGGTTCAGTCTAACAAAAGTAGACAAAATAAATTCTACTACCTCTAGAGACAAACAAATCTCTTCACAGCATTCGTTAGTAAACGCCATCTCTATACTGTGTTCATCAGTAAACACTAATCTCTTTACGGCGTTCATCAGTAAACGTCCACCTTGTCATAGCGTACATCAGTAAATTTCACTTTCTAAATCTAGGTGTACACTAGAAACAGAAAGAAAAAAAAAAAAAAAAAACCCCCCTCAAAATACGATAGATCTAGATCTGGGTCTACAAAGAACACTATAAATCTAGATCTAAGTGAATAACTTCCTTCACAAATGGAAAGAAAAATAAAGAAATAACACAAAAGAAAAACTCAAGAAGAAAAAAAACAGTCCATACCGAGAAAACGAAGAACCCCCTCCCCGGTAGGAACAAGACCTGCTAGTGGAGGAGGAGTGTTGGGCTGGTGAATATCCTGCCTAATAATTATAGAGAGAAGGCATAGCTTCTCTCTCTAGAGAGAAGCCTAGTTAAAAAGCTTTTTAACATTTATGAATTCATAGAATTTTCTACTTTTTATAAATTAATGTTCATTTGCTAGTTAAGAAGCCTTTTAACGTTTACAAATTCATAGAATTACAAAAAATTAATTTTATCCTATAAATAGGAAATTACCATCAAATAATATATCTCTTTTTTTTTTCCTTGATATATCTATATATGTACTCAATTAGTATATTACTATTGCAATCCATCATTTTGAGAGTTGGAAATGCAAAACTTATAAATAGATGTACTAAGACTAAGAAGATATCAACCATTCTTAAAGAATGAATTTGCATTTTTTTTTTTTATAAAAATTTGATTAGATATACCAGTCTCATAAAAAGACATCCCACCACTGGAAAGATATCTAGCAAAAATAAAGATCAGAAATTGATACATTTGAAAAAATATCAAGTAAACAACTTGATATACTAAGAGAAAAAATGTGTACAATTTGATTGTAATTTTCCATTAATGGAGATAAAGGACAATAAAAGAATGGTAAAAAGAAAACTAAAACCTCTAAACTAACAAATGATCTTAACCTATAAATAATAGTCATTAAGCTATAAATTGGTAAATAGGGTCATTTAATAATATCAATTAAGAAAAGAGTCATATTTACTAAATAACCTTTTTTCCTTTTTTCTTTTTTTTTTTTTTTCTAAATAGCCATTTTTAAATAAATCAGATTTTATCAATTTTTGTGTATTGGTACATCAATCTTACATTTACATCGATATATAAGTGTTTTTGATGTACTGATACATATATACATAGAAAAACTGTTATAGTTTGTCAACTTTTAGATTAACTTGCCATGCATTTTTTTAGAAGTGTATAAAAAAATATATATATACAATTATTAAAGGGGCTTGTAGCAAAATGGCTGAATTTTGAGTTCATTTTAAGTAAATATCTAATTTTCAAATATTGTAACAAAATAGTTGGTCTATCATTACACATGATACCAAGTACAAAATACGATTTATTATAAAAATTGATATACTCAGTACATCAAATAAAGTTGGTATGTAAGTAAATATACCAAGTATAAAAGGAGGTATACTTGGTCATTTAGAAATAAACAAAAAAAAAAAAAAGAAAAAAAAGAAAAAACAAATTTTTATTAAAATAAAGTATAAAAATAATAGAGACACTCTGATTTTCCTAACTAAACTAGACCTAAAATTCGGCTATTTGTCTAACAGACCCGTTTGTTAGTCGAGTTTCACATGTGCACAGCTCCAGCTCAAGCACAACTCATTTTATTTGTAAAATGACTTGAACGACCTTTGTTTTTATGTTGATCCATCTTATTTTTACACTGAGTGACCAATTTCACTTTTCACACTAAGCAACCATCAATATAAAATGAAAGATGGTCACTTTGTCATTGGGAAAAAAAAAGATGGTCACTTTGCAAATAAAAGTTTTCTAAATTGTCATTTTGCCAAAAGAAAGAGTATGCATATGCGAATATATAATAAGAAAAAAAGAATATATATTTTACTTAAACTATATATATAAGGGTCATAATTCACTAGGTATCCATAGGTATTTTTTTCTTTAGTCATTAGATTATTATCTAACGGATATCATAATTTGAGTAGTTGAAAAAAAAAATAGTAAAAAAATATACATTATTTAGTGTTTTCTTCTCTATTTTTTACCATAAAAAGACGTACATAATGAATTTTAATTTGGCAAAATCATACTAATGGATAGATAAAAAAATAAAAGAATACTTACTGGATTGGTGCCCATATAATAAATATGTGTAACATGTACATCATTTTTATCAGGGTTACGTATAACATTATTTTAATCTTTTTGGGACGTGTGACATTAATGAATAAATTATATATTTACCATTTTTTCCCCTTTGGAAGGGAGATCCAAACTTAGACTAAAGAGTGTTAACACCACATTGTAACGACATCTTTTTAGTAATTACACATTAACTACAGTGGATACACAAAAAATATATATATTACACAAAAGAAATATTTATTAGAACGTCTTTTTTCTTTTTTTGGGATAAAAAGAACGTTGATTCCATCATTTCTTCATACAAAATCTACGATGGTGTATAATTCATGAACAAATATAATTGCACTTACTGGTTTGTCGTGGGCTCACGCACGCAGTAACACGTAGTAATGGTTGAATTATTCAATTAATAATATATGATCTGGATTATGCCGAAATTAGTATTACGTACATTCCTCAATGCTTGATTAAGTTTATTTCGATTCAAAGCTGCACATGGAGCTTTATAAATTAATGTTTGCGTTACGAAAGAAAGATGCTCCTCCTTTCGTTTTCATGTAGATTAATGAACGAAAGCAAAGACCAATAAACGACAGAAAAATAAGGAAAAAAAGAAAAAGAAAACAAAGACCAATAAACGACAGAAATCAGGTCCAAATTAAATATTATACCTATTCCTGCACGAGACACGTGCAAATACTTGTCTTACAATATCCGTTGTTTCGAAGGACTTTGCTTTGCTTCTTCGCTTTTGTGTGTTGTGTTTGTGTGACGTAATTATTGAGATGTTCATCGTATTTTAAGAAAGTGTTAAAAATTTATAATTGAAATTTTAGAGGGTATGACCAGTTGCAATTCCACTTCTATAAGGGAATAGCAAAATTAGTCAATTAATTTGGATGAGTTACTCTGATATATAAAGCAGAAATAAGTTTTATGTAGTTCTTATTACCTGCCAAAAACAAATATTGAATAAATAAAACAAAATACTCTTAAGAAAATATGATATCATAGGAAGTACGAAGGATATAATTGAAGATTATATTAATTGAACTGTGAAAAAGAATATAACATATTTATAGACAAAGTTAACCTTGAATAGATAATTTCACAATGAATAAATATTTCTTAATGGGTAAAACCTCTTTATAGAGATCACTATAGGCTAAGTCTTCTCAATTCTCTATACAACTTAGACACACTTATCCTATTGATAATTGTCTTAAAAAGTTAGGAGAAGGTTAAAGAATACCCATACCTAATGTGTACGCTTGTGCACAAAATTTGGGATTCTTTACAAAATACACCTTCAGCATAGTGTATATTTTAGGAAATGTACCACTCTTAATAATTTGTTTATGAGTACACTTTTTTTAAGTTTTAAATTATTTTAAAAACAAAAATGCCTCTATCGTTTCTCTCATTAATGGTCCACATTCTGGCTAGACAGGGGAGGTCGAGTTGTTAGACACTTTGTCTAACGCGGCTCGACACCCTCTCTAGTCATGTCTGGTGCTAAACACTTAAATGTATCTTTTTTTTTTCCTCTCAAGTTTTTAGACACCTTGTCTAGCTCTCGATACCCCTGTTCAGTTTGACTCGATATGTCTAGACTTATTTAGTGCTAAATACTCAAATGTACCTTTTTTTTTTGGTTAATTTTCTAGATACCTTATCTAGTTCTCGGCACCCCTGTCTAGTGCCCTCGACTTAAGGGTATATAAGTCTTTTTATACCTGTTTTTTTTTTTTTAAAAAAAGAGTGTATTTTATCTAAAAACTATTGAGAGTGGTATATTTTCTTAAACTCACTATTATAGGATTGTATTTCACCTAATTTCTCATGAAATTTTATATCTTGCAAAGTTATTCAAGGTTTTTAGTTGTGCTAAGCTTATCTCATGAATACAAGAAGTATTTGTCTGTTAATTCTACAGTTTGTGTTCTATATTGATATGTGAATTAATATTAATTCTCTTGATTTGAAATACGGCGTAGTCGATAAATCAGCTGGAAAATTTTGTACGTGATTTTTGTTGTCTTTAATAGATGCATATATTATTATCAATTGCTGAATTAATAATATATCTTTATTTGTGATTAAATTAATTCTTTGGAGAATAGTTAATGGCTGTGATGTTAATTATTGGCCAAGTGCGACACGAGATAATATTCATGTATATTAATTGTCGTGTGTATATATAAATCTGGATAATTAATTTTCTATATGGTTTGTTTGTTTTCTTTGAACTGTGTTAGTTATTAATAATTTTAGAGAAAACTCTTTACCCGTGTTTTTTATGGTCTGGTTGCACATGTATTAAAGTCATCGACTTTTGTCTTATATATGGATATATTAAATTATAAACCGTGCCTCCAACTTTTCTCCCATGTTTATTCATTATCGGAAAAGTACCGGGAGTTTCAGTTTATAGTTTCAGAGCATACAACTTCCCATTGAATAACAGTTCCACCAAAAAAGTTTTAATCGCAATTCTTTATAATTATTATTTCCTCTCAGTACAAAATTTGTAAGAATTGTGGGTTTCAGATTTTGTGATAATTCAGTAGTTTGTTTTTTCAAATTTGATTTCAGTTATATTTTTAATTTAAATTTGAGAAATTACTATGTGAATATCATGTTGAAAGTTATAAGCTTAAATGATAAGCAAGTAATTTTAATTGCCTATTGCATGCTTATTTATTTATTATGTTGATAAATTTATTTCAAGAGAGAAATTATATATAATGACATTACATGGATGCACATTTATTATTTCATATCCCAATCTAGTTCTCATTATGTTTATTATAAAGTATGACTTAAATTATTATGAGATGTTTACATATATGATTTTGGAATATGAATATGGAATTTATAAGCATAAGTGAGTGCTAGCCGCCAAAGTGGCTCATAGACTAAAAACACATAAATTTCTCTCATTTTTATTTTCGGATGCTTGTTTGAATTATGACATATAATTATCTTTCTAAAGGTGGTAATTACATGTTATGATTTGGAGAAAATGAAGCTATTAATGAGAATGATTATAGAAACTTTTCTCCTAATGGAGACTAGTTTAAAAGTATATGTTTTTTTTCATTAGTTAGTTTGTTTGAGAGTTTATGGTTAGATATTGCATATTCTACCCAAAGGTGAGTTTGTAATATGCATCTTTAGGCTCTTGTGAGAATATCATATGATTGATTGGCTTACTCTTGTATACTTTCTTCTGAAGTTCCGATATCATTTTTTATAGAGCTCCTTGTACTTTTCTGTTAATCAATCTTCGACCATTGAGACTCTAACTAGAACCCATTATAAGAGACAGAAAGAAGATATTGAGATCTCTCTTATTTTGGTGGATATTGATACAGCTCTATGTAGGATGGCCCTTTTAAGCTAACTGATACTAATAACACTGAACAGAGGACAAAGTATCCAAAATGGGAAAGTGCAAAATCGTTTATGTCTCATGATTATGAAGTTGTTAATTTTTGAGACAATTGTTAGTGTTGTGCCAAAGACTGATAATGCCAAATAGTTCTTTACTGCTATAAGAGAGAAATATATGTCATCTGATAAGTCAGAAACTGAAGAGCTTTTGGATAGGCTGATGGGGATGAAATATGATAATGTAGATGGTATAAGGTCTATATTTGGAAATAGTGGACATAGCTGCTAAGTTGACTAAGCTCAAGATTTCGATTGCTGAGCCTTTTCTTGTTCATCATACTCTAAATTCACTTCTCGTATAGTTTGGCGTACTAAAAAGTTCTTACACAGCTCAAAAGGACAAATGAGACATCAATAGCCTTATTGTTATTTATACCCAAGAGGAAAATAGAATTTTTCAAAATACAAGTCAAAGTGTGAATTTAGTCAATGAATCATGATTTAAGGAGCCCACTAGCAAAAGAAATTATTGCCTCATAATTATCATCATGGTAACAAGAAAAATGTAGCAAGAGTGATGGCCTCAAACGCAATATTAAAAAAAAAAGATCTTAGGTCATAGATTTGCAAGAAAGATAGCCATAGGAAACTCAATTGTTTTATTTATAAGTCTTGGTTAAAAACGAAAAATAAGAGTGGAGGGGTTCAAGACCAGATGAAAGCCAAGTGATTCTAAAAGTAATTTAATTGTTAGAAGTAGTGCTCATGTTAAAGTAGAATTTATAGGAGTAGTTGAATTTATTTTAGAGACTAGTCATGTTCTTATTTTAAGAGATGTTGCTTATATACTATCTTTTAGACAGAATTTGATTTCTATCTATAGATTAGATAATGTTGGGTACTCTTTTAAAATTTTAGTGGAACTTTGAAATTAATTTATAATGTCCGACATTGATGGCAATGCTTTTCTAACTGATAGGATATATAGATTGAGTTTTTTCTCTATTGTTACTTCTTTGAATGTATGTTGGTACAAAAAAGAGCACGAATTAAATAAAAATCCTTTACCGTATGATATAGAAGTTTGGGCCATATTTCTAAGGAAAGGATAGAAAGACTATTCAAAAATGATATTATTCCTTCTGTTGATTTTGATGATTTCGGCATATGTGTTGATTATATAAAGAGAAAGTTAATTAAGAATAAACGAAAAGATGCTACTCATAGTAATAAGCTGTTAGAAGTTATACATACTGACTTTAGTGGCATTTTAACCTCTACTTTATATGAGAATAAATACTTTGTAACATTTATTGATAATTTTTCATGCTATGGATATGTGTACCTCATATCTGATAAATCTGATGCACTTGAAAAATTCAAGATTTTCAAGATTGAAGTTGAGAAGTAGTGTGAAAAAGTAATAAAAGTTATAAGATCTTATCAAGATCGTAAGTATCATGGAAATCATGGATCAACAGGGTAACCATTCGTTAAGTACTTAGAGAATTGCGGTATAGTTGCTCAATATGCCATGCCAAGATTTCAAAAGTAGAATGGAGTAGCTGAAAGACCTAATCATGCCCACTCTTAAGGATATGATTAGAACCATGATGAGTAGGTGTGACTTACCTATTTCACTTTGGGGTGAAGCTTTAAAAGCCACCATGTGTATTTTGAATAGTGTTTCTAGTAAATCTGTAGCTAAAACTCCTTTTGTGTGTTGGTAGAAAGCCAAGTTTGAATCATTTTTGTGTTTGGGGTTGTCCAGCTGAATTGAGAATTTATAACTCTACAGAGAGTAAATTAGTCTGTAAAAGTACTTGTTTCTTTTTCATTGACTATTCAGAAAATGCTAAAGGTTACAGGATCTATTGTCCTAATTGTGGTACAAAGATTTTTGAGGGTATTATTGCAAAATTTTTGGAGGTTAATTTAGGTGATTGTACATACTCTCATGTTAAAAATGTTACACTTGAAGAAGAGCGGGATATTATTCCCGTTCTTGTTGTACAAGAGAGGATATTGCTATTGACCAAAAGAGAGACAACAGAATCAAGATCCTACACTACTACCCTAACTAGCTCAGCATTATCCAGATATCCCTGTAAGACGCTCTCAAGGAGATAGAGGACCTACTTTATCAGATGACTACATCGTATATCCTAGCGAACAAGATTACAATATTAGTCATATGGTAGATCTAATTTCATATAAGCAAGCTATTTCTAGTCATTGTTTTGATAACTGGTTAGAAGCTATGGAAGATGATGCGAAATATATGGCACATAACATTGTGTATGTGCGAGCTTGTGGAATCTCCATAAATAGTTAAATCTCTTGGTTGTAAATGGGTATACAAGACCAAGAAAGACTTTAAAAGCAATGTAGAGAGGTATAAAGTAAGATTGGTAGATAAACATTTCACACAAACGGAAGGCATAGATTATAATAAAACTTTTTCACCTATGTCCTCTAAAGATTCTCTCATAATAATTATGGCAATAGTGGCACATTTTGATTTATAACTTCAACAAATAGATGTGAAGACAACTTTTCTAAATAGGAACTTGCAAGAAGAAGTGTATATGCAACAACCGGATGGTTTTGTAAAGAGTGAGAAAGAACATCTAGTATACAAGTTAAAGAAATCAATTTATGGTCTCAAGTATGTCTCTAGGCAAAGGTATTGAAATTTGATGAAGTTCTGACTTCACTTGGTTTTGTTGAAAACAAAATAGATTAATGTATCTACCTCAAGGTCAGTGGCAATAAGTATATTTTTCTTGAATTATATACTGATGACATCATTCTTGCCAGTAGTGATTTAAATATGTCCATAAGACTACACAATTACTTTCTAAGGCTTTTGACATAAATGATCTTGGTGAAGCATCTTTTGTTCTCGATATTGAGATTCACAAGGATAGATCACGCAATTTTATTAGGGCTTTCTCAAAAGGTATATATTGAGCGTGTTCTTAAAAAATTTAATATGTAAGGTTGCAAATCTAGAGTAGTTCTTGTCACTAAAAAGGATGTACTTAACAAGAATAAATATCCAGTGAATGAGGTAGAAAGACAATACATGAAGGATGTGTCATGCTAGTATTTTGGGTAATTTGATGTATGCTTATGTTTGTACTAGACCTGACATTGCTTTTACTGTGGATATATTTGGAAGATTTTCTTTCAATCTTAGTGTAGAACATTGGATGGCTGTGAAAAAAAAATGTAATGAGATATCTACCGCAGACAAAAGATTTCATGCATGTTTACAAAAAAGTTGATCATCTTGTCGTGATTGGATACACAGATACTGATTTTGTTGAGTGTCTTGATGATTAGAAATCTACTTCAGGATATATTTTTATATTGGCTGGTGGCACAATTTCTTCAAAATATATGAAGCAAACTCCTGTGGCCTCATCTATTATGCAAGCAGAATTTATTGCTTGTTACGGAGTTGTAACTCAGGCTACATGGTTGAAGAATTTTGTTTCTGGGTTATAAATTATTGATTCAATCTCTAGGCTAGCCACTATTTATTATGATAATAATGTTGCAGTTTTTTTTTTTTTTTTTTACAAAGAACAATAAAAGTTCTAATAGTTAAAAGCATATAAAGATCAAATATCTTACTGTCAGAGATATTGTCAAGAAAGGTAATATCGTTATAGAGTACATTAACACTGAAGTTATAGTTGCTGACCTATAAACTAAGGGAGGTAGACGTATTGATTTTAAGAAGCATGTTGATAGCACGTGGGTCTTAGGATCTTTTGATGTACTTGCTTAGTGGAAGTTTTTATTCTATTTAGTTTTTTTACTATAATTTTATTTTGTTTTGTAATAAATATGATATGTGTATTATTTATGGATCAATATTATTATTATTACTACTGCAATTGTTATTATTGCCATATATTTTGCACATGTTTATTTTATTAGCATATGACTTTATAAATTGGTGATATCACTGTGTATTTTTTGAGTTGTTGCACTTGTGTTTCCATTAGAAAATGTTTTCTCGTTGCTTTTGGGGACGTCAAGATTCAGTTTTCATTTTAAGTGATTTTTAGGACCGATATAGGCTAATCACATTGATCACTTTTAGGAGTATACAGTTTTGCTCCAGTTTTGCTTTTATAATGATGATTATGATTTGATACTAGTAGTTATGTTGGACGGATCATGTTTAAGAGGTATTTTTCAGTTAAGCAATGTATTTTTCAAAGTGGCCAAAAAAGTTTTTTTTTTTTTTTATTTGTACAATCCGAGAGTAGTTTTCTAAAGTTATTTTTTCAAAAACTAACTACCAATTAATGTTCGCACAAGTGAGAGAATATTAGAATTTATCTATTTGTACAATCATTAATTGGGGCTTTGTTTTGTAAAAAATAGATTGGAAAATACTAATGCTTGAAGGTCCAGATTATTATTTGTGATTATAATTAAGAATTGAATTCGGTGGACCTCTTTGGCTTTGGGCTAATTACTGATAGAGAAAATTAGGTAAACGATTAAATTTTTAAATTGGTTTAAGTAGATGTCAATATTTTAAAAGTTGTAGCTAAATGTCTATTCTTTTTAAAGGTTTAGTTGTGGAATATATTGTATTTTCATTTTTGTCATTAAGTGAGTTGGACATTTAGCTATAAATTTTTGAGCTTGGTCATATACTGAATTTTAGACCAAAAAATACTCAAATAGCTAATTAGCCCATTTTGGTGTAGGTCTTTTATTAGGGTTTCTTAATGGGTGAAACCTCTTTATGTAAAGATCATTATATGTTAGGTCCCCTCACTTCTCTGTACAACTTAGATATATTTGCCCTATTGATAGCCATCTTGAAAGATTAGAAGAAGGTTGAGGAAGATCTAAGTTTATCGTGTGCACTTATGTACGAGTTTTCTATCTTACAGAGTTATTCAAAATTTTTGGCTGTACTAATCATATCTCAAGAATTTAAGAGGTATTTATCTGCTAATTCCGTAATTTAATTTAATATTGATATATGAATGAAAGCAAATTATCTTACAAATAGTAATCGATTATTAAACTAACTCTTGCAATAGTACTACTGACATCACCTTACACCTGATAACAAACATAACCAATCAGTTGGCTTCTAAATTAAATAAAACCAAAAATCCGTAATTAGGCGACCATTTCATTTTGGTTTAACAAATATTTTCTTCTTTATTTTTCTTATTTTATGCATATAAAGAAAACGAGATATTTGTTAAACCAAAATGAAACGGTTCATAAGAGATATCTTCCTTATTTTAGAATTAGTGGGAGAAGCTCATAAAAGCAGTTATTTTTATAAAAATATTTTCATGTTAATAACATAAGTATTATTCAGTTAATTAATTGTGCATAATGTTATTTGAATAAAGGTCTATTTAATTGTATAAATATGTATCTTTGTGAAATAAATATATAAGTTCACAGAAGATATGGATACAAGTTATTTACAATTGATCATTAATAGTAGTTTGTAGCAATATAAATAAAGTTGGATATTTTATTTATGTTGTAGTAGTTTTTAGAAAAGTTTGATTTATCTTTGTCAACTTAAGTCAACCGTTTAATAGGACTTGCACTGAACTAGATCGTAAGTAAAATTCTATTGACAATGTTAATGAAAAAGAATTTCATAGACAGTGATTAGTTTTACTTTTAATCTTGAGTTAGTTGTGATTGTATATTCTTAAGTATGACTTTATTTGAATTACAAATGAGTGAGATCAATTGAGGTCAATATTATGTTATTTCGTAAAATATATTTGTTGAATTATATAATTAGAGCTAGCGGTATAGAATTGTCTAAGTTTTGGTAACTTCTAAATATACTGACAAGTGTGAACAAAATAGTTTTCATTCTTTGGAATAAGCCAGTTTCTAAAACAAGAATGATAGAGATTCCTACTATTGATTTGGTTCAATGAATCTAGATATAATTAGAAAGTCTTTCTAATTATGATTAATTGAATGTTAACAAATCAAAGAAAAACTGACAAAGTAATAACTGGCTGATTGCTTAACAGAAAAACCAATTGATGATAGTCAAATACTACAAGAGAAAGAAACGAGCAATAGCAGATTCCTAGAATAGGAATAAAAATCCGTATTTTATGAAGGGTATTGTGGTAATTTTTCTCTTTTTTGAAATAAATAATGGGCTATTTGACTGAATTTAAATTTTGATTTGGATAAAATAAATCTTGGAAATCAGTGACCATATCATAATTTTAAGGGGCTTAATTGAAGGGATTCTTAAACTAGGGATTTAGTTGCAATGCCAGCTATCCATTTAGTGTGAGACACGTGCCTCACTTTTCCCTTTTTCTCTTTCCTTCTCTCTCCTCCCTCCCGTACTCTCTATGTTCTCTCTCTTCAACAGCCGACGGAAATCAACTCCACCTCTGATGAGCTGCCTCTGGCACAACCCATATCACCACCACCATCATAGATCGAAGCTTCGACCTCCAGCAAGCCACCTACCGAAGTTCAGCCCCACCAGAGACGTGGATCGCCGTAGATAATAGAAAAATCGCCATGGAGAAAAGTCAATGCCGGTGAAAATTCTGGCCATTCCAAGCTGTGAAATTTGTGTTTTGTGACTCCTCTCGACATGAGGATCGATGTGGTAACTGTTTCACGACTCGGCTTGGCTCGGTTTGAAATTTAGTATATTGAGTTGTTTCAGGGGTTAGGTTTTGTGTAGTCAAGTTTTAATCCAATCGTTAAATCGTCAAATAATTGTCATTTTTGGATTGTACTCACAAAAATATGAAAAATGAAATATATACTGACCGATGTTGTTGCCGGGCTTGGAAGTCGAAATCGGACGACTTCGATTTTGCTTCGTTTTACGTGCCACGAGTCGAATTTCGGCCTGAACCCAAATTGGTCGAGTTATATACATAACCTAGCTATGTTACATACTAGGAATTCAATAGTGATATTTATTTTTCAATTCGAGACTCTGTTAGAAAAATAACATTTCAAAGCGAGTTCTCTTCCCCGACCCTACGAGCGATCGCCAAACGCCACCATGGGTACTCAATGGTGCTGTATTGCACTCTTGATGAGGTAGAAGATCCAATTATCTTGTCTTCAATTGTTTTCGAATAAAATTGGAATATGTTTTGAAAATTAAGTTTTTGTGGATATTATTGAATTGAATTGTTTTAAACAATTGTTTTGGTGAATTATGAATTTTTTAAAACATTGTGGACTACTCTACATGGTTTTATATGTGATTTGTGCAGGTTTAATTTTTGGGTTTAAATAAAATATTGGCGTTATATTGCCGAATTTTTGATAGCACAAAATAATTTTTAATTGAAAATCAAAATACGTCTAGAATGTCTAATCATTGGATAGTTACTTGTATTTACGACTTGATCTCATATTGCACATACTATAGGATCACACATGAGATTCATCTTAGGTATCGCAGTGTTTAGTAGGCAGACTATATAGTACACCTACCCTTGGTGAGAGCCTATAAACCCACGTGAGGTTTTGTTTTTCTGATTACCCCCATTCGATAGGTGTAGGTATTTGGTGTCCCTCCGGTTCGGTAGGATTAGATACATAGGTATCCTTCTGATTTTCTAGAATAGGTATCAAGTAGAGAGCACTTAATACACATAGTACGAGTTGCTCTAGTTTCGTGACGAGAGGATAGGAACTCATGGGTTGATTTGATTTATGTTATGTGCATTATGGTATTTAATTTTGGTTTTTGACTATAATTTTCCACTATAATTTCGACTATGTTTTCGAATATGGTTTTAAGTATGGCTTGATCATGAATTTTTCAATTATCTTTTTGGTACATTATTAGTTTGGAAAATACAGATATTTTGTGAACTATCTTTTTTTTTTAGAGTAGCTAACAATGCATGTATCTTCAAAACTAAGAGGCTTTTCCAAAAAGGTAATTGGGTAGTCTGCTAGGTATTTTATGCTTATCCCCCTACATTACTCTCTTTTAGGTGTTTATATATTTGGGGTAGTTATCTTGATAGCTAAATAAGCTGATTAGCTTGTACTTGCGGTCTCATTCCTATTCCTTAATTGGTGTTCACACCCCGATAGATCTCCTTTTCATATCTAATTATTTAGCCAAATTCCATGTAATTGCTAAGTGGTATAAAGGAAATTTACTATTAATCGAGTATTTGAGGTATAAATGAGACATATATCTCTGCAGGAGCACATTTTCAAAATTTTAAGTACTTGGAATTGTGATTAAACTTGTAAACTACTTTGAACGTATGAAAATATAGAAATTTACAGAAATCATTTTAACGAAAATTAATGTTTTATCAGATTAGCTTTTTTATCCAAAATAATTAGATTTTTCTTAAACTTTAAAGGATGTTTTCCTGGACAAATGAGAGATTCATTTGATATCAAAGTGCTAATAATTTGAGGACTAAAATGTAAAAATCCAAGTATCTGGTTTGTTCCAAATTTTACCAATTTATTGTTCATTTATATTTTTACTTAAAATTACTAAAAATCACGACTCTATATTTCCATTTGTGACCGAATTTGGCCAGTGCATCTAGAGTTACACATCACTATCACAATGATAGTAAGCGTGTGGCTCCTCCTCTGGTTATCCATTGGTAATTTCCTTCCTATTGTCTATATATATCTAGACACTTCTTTCACAAGTGACAAAATATATTAAAATTCTGTCAGTTTTTCTAGAGAGAAAGAAATTCACAAAGATAAATGAACAGTCTATTTCCTGTTCTTAGATTTCTTTGTGAATTAAGCACAATCACTAACTTGATCTTTTCTTGTGTAGCATATAAAGAGCATACTCTTGTGTGACTATACACAAGGATAGTCCAGAAGATCTATTGGTGGTTGTGTTAGCTATTGTTAGCCCAAGAGAGGGGATAAATTGGGTTTTAAAATGTTTTAAGAAAATTTTCAACTATTTAAAACCATAGACCACTATTTTGAAACTTTGAGACTAGATGAACAATAATACCAAACATATAGCAATAATACCAAGTATCTTAAGCATATTAAATATCAAACACTCAATTAAATAGCTTGCAATAAAGTAAAGAGTGTAGGGATAAAGAAAGTGTAAACTCAGTTTTTACGAGGTTCGACAAACACAACGGTTTGCCTACGTCCCCGGCCCTTGGCGACTTGCTTTGAGCTTTCACTATTCGGATCAAGATTATGGGCTTGACCGACCCTTGTACACAACGAGTGATTTCTCTTTAGGCACACTCACGTCTTTACAATAGTCTTGACTCCGGCTCTATCACACCTAACCTTCGATTGTTTTGACTCCAGTGCCAATCCTTACCTACACAGATTGTTTAGATAATAGTGCCAATCTCCCTAACTCACGTGTTATTTAGACTTCGGTGACAACCTCACCTACACTCGGGTTGTTTAGACTCTGGTAACAACCTCACCTAAATCAGATTATTTTGACTCCAATGGTAACCTCACCTATACATGATTGTTTATGACTCTGATGCCAATCACACCTCACACTCAAATGATTTTTCAATACAAGAGTGAATACACTCACAAATTCTCGTCTCAAAAGTAATAAATACAATTTTGGCTTAGGAGATTTGAGAACAATGCACAATAAATGCTCTAAGATTGGCTCAATATAATTTGAAAGTTAATTCAAGGTAGAAATATATTTTTGCACTTTGAAAGTAGTTGGATAATAATTTAGGTTCATGCAAAGTCTCTTTCAAGTATTATAATAGCTTTTATTTATAAGCTTGAGTAAAAACTAGCTGTTTATAACCGTTAGACACACTTTCTGCCATTTTCGGTAGACCGAAAGTGAGTTTTCGATCGACCGAACGTGAGTTTTCGGTCAACCGAAAACACGAGCCGTTGGTAGTACTTTTTCAATGGTCGAATTTTATCGGATATATTTTTGTCACTGCCATTTTTGGTAGACTTGTGGAATTTTCGGTAGACCAAAAACTCTGCTTATTTTGGCAGTTTTAGCATTGGGAATTTTCAGATTTTGACAGCTTTTGACATTTTTCAAAAACTGACTTCTAAACTTGTTTTAAACACTTTAAAAATGTTGGAAATCAATTTGAAAAGATTATTTTGGCTATTGCAAACTTATTTTAGTTTCACAAAAATATTTAACAATAATTTAGAAAGTATTCATACTGAAACATATTCTAGTTTGCAAATAGAAAATCTCTTTTTAGCCTATATCAAATAATTATGATTTCAAATATATTTGTAACTTATTTAAACTTAAGAAATCATGTTTTAAGAATATTTTACCCATTCAAAATCATTATTTTCTATTTTCAAACTTTTATAATAAAATAACCATTTTAAGCTTAAGATAGTTTGGAAACTCTTTTGAAAAGTATGAGCCAATGCAAAGAGAATTTATGTGTAATGAACTAAATCAAATACAAGACTAAATATGAATGTACTCTATCTAAGCATAGTCTCATATCTTGATTGTCCATCTTCAAGCTTGATTCTAATAAATTCGATATGCATCTATCTTCAAGCTTGATTCCTTGATCAACTTGAGTTAGAACTTTAAAAGCTATTTCACTACACACTCAAGTTAAATCATTAGTACTAAATTAAATGTTTGTTATCTTTAAAATAAGAGTGAGTAAGATTGAAACCTTAATTTCTCAACAGGTTAGAGTCAATCTTTTATTCATATACAGTCTACAAGAGATATGATTTTCTACCTGATGTTCTAATATATTATTATGAGATTGATATGCTTGTAGTTGTTTTTCCGCTGCCTTGTTTAATTGAAAAACTGTTAGTACTTTTTCAAGAAAAATAAATTCTAAAAGATACTACCAACTGCTAATTTTCGGAAGTCTTTCCAACAAAATGCCATTAGGAAAACATTTAATATTAAAAAGGAAAAAAGTTCAGAAAGCAGGTTATTAATTACCACATACTAGGGATCAATTCCATTGATTTTAAGCTGTACTCAGAACAATGTCATAGAACAAATAATAATATATAGTTAGAATAATAGTAATTAACCAGTGTTATTGATAAAAACATATTGTCCATGCAGTACTTGAACTTCATCTAGCTAGACCGATCAAGGCCAGCTATTGTACGTGAACGAATAAACTTGGTTAATGAGAGCCCTCATTAACAAGAATGTACAAAATGGAAGGAATTTTATAGCAGTGAGCTTCAAATTCGCAGTTAAAAACAAAAAAAAAATTCTGAGAGGTGGAAATCATATCAAGAAAAATCGCAAATGTAATAATTCATTGCTGTTTTAATGGAAGAAAGTTAATTATTAGTTACTACTAGATAATTATATATGTGTCGTTTAATGTTTAAAGAAAAAAGAGAATTATTATATTTATGTAACTTGTGAGATGACACTCCAATTTGTTCTTTATTTTGTGACATTTTTACATACCGTGTCAGCAGCAATACACACGCTTTGTTTAAAGCTCTCATATTATTGAAAACAAAGGCAAATGGGAAGAAGAATCCCTATGGCTAGATTGAGTTTCAAGTAGTTTCCACCAAAAAGTTTCGGTGAAAAGATCATCATGATGTTTCTATATATCTGTCATATTTTCTAAATCAAACAGCCAATGAAAGAGATTGTATCAAAAGAAATACAAACAAATCAATTAATTCGACCAGAATGAATCATTTCTGATTGGAGCCGAAGCCATAGATATAGTTCATTTACGGATTCACAGATGCAGAAGTACTGGCAGACGAGCTTGCCGTGGCAGCTGTAGTAGTCTCGGGTGGTTGTTTAGGATTGACATTAGCGAAGTAGCCATGCTTAAGCGCATCAGCAGCCGTAACTCTTTTACTTGGGTCCAAACACAGCAGTTTCTAGCAAAATCGGAAACCGAATATTGTTTAACCTTAAAACCGAATATTTTTACCAACAAATCATGCTAAGCAACTTAAAGTTAGACCCCAGAGTTTCTCACAACATTGAGAAAAGACCCAAAGTTAGTAAAAGCAAAACCTCTCGAAAATATTTGGTAAATTTTTGTGTCTGAGAAAGACAAACTTACAGAAAGAAGATCAACTCCAGCTGACTCAAGATCAGAGACTACTTCTGATAAGTCCTGCGTGGCATAAAAGGTAAATAGTTTTCAAGAGCTTGAAAGCATGGAGAGGCAAAAAAGAAAGCTATGCCAAAATATAGTGAAAAAGTTACCATAGTTGAATACTTGCGATACTTAGAAAGCTTTTCACCATACAGTTGAGTCACCCCAGGCCAGTTATCTTCATTTGGTGTACCCATAAGCCTGTATACAGGAGAGAAACTGAACTTTCACCAAGTGTATAATAGCTCTATTTTCTTCCTTTTATGTTTTTGTTTTTTGTTGGACTTTTTTTTTCTATAAGTTTTGAAGCGAAGGAATGAACAGGATATACTATAGAGAATAAGCAGACAAACCATGAAGAAGAAAAAGTAATGCCACAGTCTCTTAACATTCTATGTCAATGTACAGGACATTAATATATCATTGATTTAAGCAGAGAAAATCAGTTGATTAATGACATTAATATATCATTGATGTAAGAAGAGAATATCAGTTGATATAATCGGTCATAAACAGAATATATATGAACAGGACATTGACATCAGAATATCAAAGACTAGCAATTAACACTTAATTAACATCGACATAGAATAAAGATATATCAACTAATATTCAATGTCCTGTTCATATATATGCTATTTATTTATATCAATCAAGTCCCTTAATACCATTCCCACTTCTTCATATTCCATGAACAGAAAATTGACATTGAATAACTTTTTCTCGTAATCTATCTTTCTATTCTTCGATGGAGTTACCTAATTTCCAAGGAATTTAAGGAACTATGGGCTGAACAAATATCAGAAACGAGAGGGACTAAACAGGATATATTATATACATACAACCACTAGCCTCTTAAACCTTGTGAAATGGGAAAAAAAGAAAGCTTCTCATGATAATGTAGCAAAAGAGATTTTCCCATGAAAAGGTTCTAATCCCAGTTTTAATTATAGAAAAATCATGCATGTTGGTACCATTGGTTCAGTTGATTATTGAACGAGTATTACTATGGTACCATTTGTCATCAACTTAAACTAAAGAAAAAGGGGAAACTCTAAGAGGAATAAAGTGTAGATATATACAAGGCATGTCAATTGTCATACCTGAAAATTATGTCTAATTTGTCATCTGCATCGAAAAGAGATTTCTTCATCAACATTTCATAAAATATGCAACCAACGGAGAACATATCAGCAGCAGGAGTTAATTTCTTGGAGCCCAACAGAAGTTCAGGTGCTCTGTAAGCTGAAGCATCTGTGACCTGGCATGGGGATTTTCCAGGCAATATTTTATCGGAATATTGAGTGCTCAAAGTGAATACAATATTGTATGAATTTGATAATTGCTTACTCTAAACAACCTTTGGACGATTAGAGCACAAACCAAACAATCTATAGACAATAATATTTCAACCATAGCTGTTTGATCAAATGCATTACCAAGAATCAGAACAGATTTCCGAAATAAAACATTTCGATTACCAGTTGAAGGTTTGTAATCAGTAAGTTGCACTGAACTTCTTCTTCGCTCCTATCGCTCCTAGTGTCAAGCTCAATCAGCACATTATGGGCCCTCAGATTTCCGTGGGCAGCTTTGGCAGAATGGTAGTGATTAACACCATCAAGAAGTTGCTTCAAAAGGTCCTGCAATTACAAAACAAACCAAGATGTAAACGAACTATTTCAAAAGTTCCATTAGAAAACGAAAAAAGGGGCAGAAATCAGAAGAAGTCAATTGAAGAATCAATGCATTAATCTCACTTTTATCACTTTTGGATCGCTGGCCCTTTTTGGATTTTTTTTAAGGAATGTCGTCATATCCTCACCAGCATACTCAAGATAAAGACGCAGAAAACGATCTTCGTTGTCAGGTTCAACATGAACCAACCTGATACATAAAAAAATAAATAAATGAAGCAGCCATCGAATCACACATATTCTCACACCATTTTCTCTGTCACAAACTTTTGGCACATACATAATTTAGAGAAGGGGGTTTCGTTATACCTTGCAACATTCTTATGGTTCATGACCTTAAGAAGGGACACTTCTCTAATTGTCATGCAAGGGACACCATAATCTTCTTCTTGAGCCGAATTCGATGATGGCAATCCAGCAGACTGAGAGAAACTGTCTTGTAGTTCGGGTTTCAGCAAAAGCCTCCTGATAGCAGTTCTTTTGCCAGTTTCTGTATCAAGATGCTTGTACATGGGTTGCCTACTCATACTACTTGTTCCAATGCCTTCACGGTCCAGTTTCTCGAACTGCATAACATTCACATCGATCCACCAAGAAGAAGTTACAATAATTATTAGCCCTTTCGTCTGATCGAAAACAGGGGAGCTGGAGCTCTCACTGCACAGCTTAAACTATATATTTTTCTGTTCTTTCTTTTATTTTTTTTTTCTTTCTTACCCTTTGCTTTTTCTCGCCCATGATGTAGCTTGCTCAAATCTTGCTTGCAAAAAAATAAAACAATAATAAAAAAATAATTAAAAGATAAGCAGATACAAAACAAAATCACCAAAAATAAAAGATATCTACATTATCCACGAAACGTAGAGCATATATATTTTTGTATACATATATATAAAATTATGAAAAGAAACTCGAAATGTGATGCGATTCTTTTCTCTGATTCATTGTTCTGGAAGAAAATCATGAATTATTAAAGAATGACCCAATGCATGAAAAAGGAACGAGAATGGAAGGTCTCATATAGGCCAGTATTGACGAACCTAATTCTCAGAGATGATGAAGAAGAAGAAGAAATGGATACATTTAGTGTTTGGATGCCAAGAAAATCGTGGAAAATAAGTGGAAAAAAGTATTGACGTGACAGAATCGAACGCAGTGAACAGAGGTTATTGCTTCTCCCTCTTTAAATTACGTTATTTTCTCGGGAAACAAACAGTTAAAAAGATCACCGATTCAAGAATGCAAGGAGTATAGTAACATATATACAATGGAGAATCAACGTATGAACGAGAAAGAGAAGAGTGGTATCAGTATGTACGTACCGATCGAGCCTTTTTTTTCTTTCCGTTTCACTTGTTTTCTTTTCTTTTCGTTTTTTTTTCTCGGGAAACAAACAGTAAAGATCAGAAATTGCTTCAACGATTGAAGAATGAGAGAGTAGAGTAACTCTAACGACTGCAACCGTAACAGAACAAGAGAGCTAGAGAGAGAGAGAGAGAGAGAGGGAGAGAGAGAATCTAACAGAATGAGAGCTAGAGAGAGAGTGCAACAGAATGAGATCAGTTGGGTTTCTGTAAATAATTCTCTGAAGCCTCCTTCGCGCTTTAAATCACACCCTCGATTTTTTTTTTCCTTTTTTCTGGAATATTTGGGAGGAAAACCTTTTTTTTTTTCCCTATCGACAATGCCTCTCAACTTTTACCCAAATTCAACCTTTATCCTATCAGAAAGGGCCACGTCAGATTAGAAATAAGAATAGTTAATGGACAATTAACAGAAGGTAACTAACCTATAATATTCAATGTATACAACCTTGCTGATCAAAAAAAAAAAAATATGTATACAACCTTGAACCTAGTTCCTCTTATATTAAGCCCAAGCTTAAGCTTGAACCATTTGAAATGCAATTAAGGCACACAAGTTAAATAAATGGGAAAATACCAAAATTATCCCATGAGTTGTACAAAATATCAGTTTCCTCTCCTATATTTTTAGAACAACAAAATTTATGGCCTCCATTTATCAAGTTGGATTAAAATATTATCCCTCACGACAAATTTTTATTGATGTTTGCTAATTTTTATGTGAAAATGACCAAAATATCTCTAGTCAAATAAATGTACTAGAGTTAAAAGAGCAATAATATCAATGTATATTAATTGATGATTATTTACTACTTTGTACTAGCTAGTTACAATAGCTAAATGTATTAAGCTTCTTCAACAGCAAAAGTATTGTAAAAGTTTATACATGACCATCCTCATGTGAAATAGGATTATCAATAACAAAGGTACTCTAGATGCATTTACAACAAAAATAAAGAGGGACATTGGTAGTGCCAATAACAAGAAACCAGTATGGCAGTAACTAGCTTTGTAACTGGTAACCATCATTCACCAATTTTAGCGACTAAATTGGAAACTAATAACTGTATTGGTTACTAAGTACTTTTTTTAAGATAGTTGATTATTATAGCTAAATCTGATCACTGAAAAACCAAATTAATTTCTACTGGTAACCAAAAACTAATTTGGTAGTAATATTGGTTTTAGAAACCGAAAACTAACTTGAGAATTAATCTGGTTACCTAAACCAAATTAGTTACTGGTTTTTTTCTTTGAGGAAATGATTTCTGGTTACTCTTGAAACAAAATCTAAATTGACTTCTACTGATAACTAGAATTCAATATGGTAGCAATTTTGTTTTTGGAAACTAAAAATTAACTTGAGAAACCAATCTAATTACCTGAGAAACCAAATTAGTTACAGGGTCTTTTTTTCCCTAACGAAATTGTTACTTGCTACTCCTGAAAAAAAAATCAAATTAGTTTATGGTATCTAGATTCCAATCTAGTAGTAATATTGTTTTTGAAAATAAAAAACTAACTTAAGAAACCAATCTAGTTACCTGAGAAACTAAATTGATTACTTGTTTTATTTTTCCCCTCTCTTTCTGAGGAAATGGTTTACTAGCTACTATTGAAATAAAAAACCAAATTGGTTTCTATTGGTAAGTAGAAACCAATCTAGTAGTAATGTTGTTTTTGGAAACCAGAAACTAATTAGAGAAATTAATTTAGTTACCTGAGAAATCAGATTGGTTATTCTGTTTTTTTTTTTTTTTTTTTTCCTTTTTTTATTTTAGTTGCACACTCACAAATTTGTTTCTTTCTTTCATAAACAAGTACGTAACTTTTTTTTTTCAATTTCACTCCACCCGTCCTCCCATAACATAGCGTAGCTCAAAATAATTCAATAAAAATAATCAATATGCTCAAGGGATAAAGGTTGAATGATATTATTTTAGGCTAGGCTAATGTGTGTGTAATTGAAAAGAAAAGGCTTTACAAGGCTTAAAATAAGTGTGCTAGGGATAGAATGTATCAATGGTTAGCTTGAAAGGCTCAAACGGTCCAAAGATTACCTAAATCATTTCCTTGGTGAAATGCTATCTAGGATTTCACCTCGATAGANTTTTTTTTTTTTTTTTTTATCTGAGGAAATGATTACTAGCTACTCTTGAAATTGGCTATTTTTAGAGGGAAAAAAAGACAACAGTAATAACAACAACCAAATTAGTTTCTAATGGTAACCAAAAACCAATCTGATAGTAATGTTTTTATTTTTTTAAGAAATGGTTATTAGCTACTCTTAAAATTAATAACCATATTGATTTCAATTGTTAACCAAAAAATAAAAAAATAAAAAAAACATAAAGGAAAAAAAATAAAAAATAAAAAAACGTAAGAAGAAAAAAAAAAACCAATGAAAAAAACGTAAGATGAAAACGTAAAGGAAAAAAACATATGGAAAAAAAAGTAAAAACAATGAAAAAAAAAAAAAAAAAAACAAAAAAAAAAAAAAAAAACCAATGAAAAAAACGTAAGATGAAAACGTAAAGGAAAAAAACATATGGAAAAAAAAGTAAAAACAATGAAAAAAAATGCAATATGATAGTATGGGGTTCGAACGCCTTCAATGGAATGTATTTATTAGTGGTCCAGGGCCAGACACTAAGTAGTCCTTTGGTATGGGGAGTTCCAAGTTTTCAAATTAATAGGGAAGTTGAGGATTGTAATGTGATTGTGTAAAAATCTGAATAACTATATTTAGTTACACATTGGAATCTTTTTTAAATTTCCTGTCAATATCAAAAAACTATATTTGGTTGCACAAGTGATGAGAATATGGAAGAAAAGATAGAGTTAAAAGATTGTACTTTTTACTGTGGGGCCCTCTGATTCAAATGAGGGTTAATGTGAAAATCACCTATTCAGATAGATTTTATGTTACTCTAAATTATGGTTAACTCAACTCCTTAGATTTCACATTCCCATGAGTCAAAAAATACCAAACTCATAACATGGGAATTTTTCACATTCCCACGCCCATTAACTCCCCATACCAAACAACCCCTAAGCCAAGAAGCAACCATAGTCTTTTTGGCCCGTTTAATATTAAAAAAACCGTTCTTAAAAAGATGGTGAAAATTATGAGAATGACACCGCATTTTCTAACTTAAGTATTTAGAAAAATGACACTAAATGTCGTAAGGAATTTTTAATTATTTTTTGGAGGTCCTATTTTTAGTATTATTTTTTAAAAGATATATAATGTCCAAAACCCTCACAAAAAAAGCACAAAAAAGTCATTTTGGCCCAAATTAGTCCTCTCAATATCATTTTCCTTAAACAACAATTGGTCAGGTTGGATTAATCCCAAATTCCTTGGGGTTGGTGGCTTTTGGCCCATAGCTTGTAAGAAATCCCGAAGTCAAATAAGAAAAGTGAGTGAATGAGGGACTAGTTAAAACTCAAATAGTAAGGGTCTATTTGGTATTATTTTTTGTTTTCTATTCTCAAAGTTGTGTTTTCAAATATGAGAACAAAAAATATTTTTTTTATTGTTTTTAAAAATACTAGGTGTTTAGCAAATGTTTTCTGAAAATCAATTTTTAGGGAAAAAATTAGATGAATATATTAAAAAATTCTATTCATATTGTAAAAAAAAAAAAATTAGAGAGAGAAAGTCAAGAGAGACTAAGGAGAGAGAAATTCAAGTGATAGAATGAGAAGAGAGAAAATCATAAGAGAACATAATGAGACAATAATAAGAGAGAAAGTGATGACAGAGAATAAAGAAATAAAAAATGATGAGAAATATAGGAGAAAAACTAATTAAAACACACAAGAGAGGGAAAATGATAAGAATGTATCAGGAGAGAGAATAAAGATAGATAGAGTCATAAAAGACAAAATAACAACAGGGAATGAGGAGGGAAAATGTAATTAAAAAAAATAAAAATAAAAAATAATGAGAGAAAATGAGAATAGAGAAAGTGATTAGATAAAATGAGAAGAGAGAAACTGATAAGAAAGAATGAACACTTTGAAAACATCATTTTGTTGTTATCTGAATTTTCTGTTTTCTTTAACTCTGTTTTTAAAATCTGTTCTCAGATAACAACCAAACACCCTTACTTGTTCTCAGAAAATAATTTTCTATTTTTAAAAACAAAAAACAATTTTTTAACTATGATGCCAGACACCCCCTAAGCCGCTCAGTATTGTAACTTTCTCACTACATAACTTATGTAAATGGCACCAATAGTTACAACCTTATGATAATCTTTTGCATATGGGTCCGTAAGACCTTTGTTTTTTGGCATTTAAAAATCCCTAACATGTTGATTTGATTGCATCCGTTAGTCCCCCGCTGTCTTCCGTTCAAAAATCCTCGTTAAAACACCATGTGCTGTTCACGTGCCCCATGGTATTCATCACGATATTATTTAGGAAGAAAATGATCGAAATCCTATGCATCTGTCTGAATGATAAACAAATATCATCGTATCTATCGTTTCCTTTATAGTATCAACTAGTGGAAATGCATAAATGTAGAGATATAAATGAGGAAGACAAAATAAGTTTATGATACTTCAAATTATATTTTCTCAAAGTTGACTCTTAACCCATATGCAGGAGCGGATAGAAACCTGAACAAAACTTTGCAAAGTTGGACTGAAATTAGTAAAAGCTCAGTTACTGAACAAAACGGCGTTACAGGATGCCAACATTGGCATTCTAAGAGCAAGGAACTGAATTTGACAGAACGAATTGCAATTTTATTACTTCGCGAGACAGAACGTACCCCTCTGGTGTGTGATGTGTCCTATCAGTAATATCTTGCAAGCTCAATGGAAAGAAACTAAAAGTTATGAGCTCGGGGCCACTCTGCCTCGACACTAGAGTTTACATGCCAAGAGTCTCAAATGCATCAAAACAGCATGTAGAAATGTGACAAGTGCAACTTCCACATACCAAAGTCGAGTCCCCAAAAGTATGGCCTGTTTCCAATCTCTGCATCCAACAGTTTCAAGGTCTCAAAGAATTCCCCCTTCTCTGCTTCTAGCTCTTCTCCTTTTTGTGGTCCACATCTTCCTCCAAACATCATTCATCTAATACCATGGATACCTCACCACTTCCCGTTTTGGAAGAGATGCACCCGCTTAGCACCTCCATACCCACGATGAAGTGATACAGACATGAAATATCTACTCTGCATCTTGGTTGAGAGTTTTGTATTATCGAATGAAATACCGTAATGCAAACATGATCTTCTATCCATTTCAAATATATGTAGGTATACAAACATTATGTCCATGATATTTTATGTAACAGCGAAGACATTCTAGTCAAATGACGTAAGAACAAATCAACAATCACTGCGTTATTATATGAACAATGAACTCAAGGATTAAAACCTCAAGAAGTTTTCTTCTCCTTGTATTTTCTTGCAAAAACTATGTACACCAACATATTTAAGAAGCTGAGTCCGGCCAAAAGCCAGAAGAAATAATCAAGGTGCCCTTCATTCAGGTTATCTGGAATCCATCCAGGCTTACCACCCTCTGTTGTGATGTAAGTCACAATTGTCAAAATCAAAGAACTGAGGTAATTCCCTAAAGAATTTGTTAGGAGTGAAAATGCACTGCATAAACTTCTCATGGCATCTGGTGCTTGCTCATAAAAGAACTCATGTTGCCCAATGAATGTGAAAACCTCTGCTGAGCCCAACAAGAAATACTGGGGAACTTGCCAAAATATGGTGAGAGGTACAACAACTTCAATGTCAATCAATCCGAGCTCTCTAGCGAGTTGTAGCCGCCTAATCTCGACCAATGCAGCGGCAGACATGCATAGAATCGAAATGAAAAGGCCGATCCCCATTCGCTGCAACTGCGAGAAGCCTCTTTCATTTCCTGTACACTTCTTTGCAATTGGGACAATCACTCTGTCATAGATGGGGACCAAGATAATAACACTAATGTGATTGAAAAGTGAAAGAGAGGCGGCCGGAATGGTGAAAGACCCCAGAGTTCTGTCCATCATCTTTCCTTGTTCCACAAACAAGGTAGGCATTTGAGCGAAAACAGCAGAAAAGATTATTCCGGTTGCCCAGATTGGAAACATGCGGCTCAAGATCTTTAGTTCCTCCACCTGTGTGACAGTGCAAAGCCTCCATTGATTAGAGAAATCCCCACTTTCAATCTCAGTATCTAAGACCAAAGCAGCCTTGTCTAGAAACCTATAACAGAAATGATGTTTAGTGATATATACAAATGGGAATACTTTCTTTGCAGTCAAAGAATGCTAAAGAAAAATGCTTTTGCTCCTGTACAAGTATCTCTAGTGTAAGGAAAAACAGAATAAATAAATGAGTGAACAGCATAATGTAAACCCTCTATGTTAGTTAAAAGGGTATTACTCAAACATAGGAAATTAAAGAAGATAACTACCTCAGTTCATCACTGTGCTCCAGTTTACGACTACCTTTAATGGCAGAGCTTCTGTCTTGTGTTTCATAGAGGACACTACTGTCCTCAGGCACATCCAGTTTCCTCTTATAGAATGCGGCAAGCAAAACCTGGCATATTCTTGTCAAAGGGCTTCCCCCAGCCTTCTGAAATCTATACAGGCGAGTGCCTGAAAATAGACTCACAATTGCAAGGCCCATAAGCAATGTAGGTATTCCAAATCCTAGACCCCACCCAACTTTGTCTTGAATCCATACGAGTAAGCTACTAGCTATAATTGCACCAATGTTCTGAGAAAAGTAAAACCAGTTGAAATAGGATCCCTTCTTTACTCTTTCACTAGGATCAGTATCATCAAACTGATCTGCCCCAAATGGCCATATACAAGGTTTAATCCCACCAGTCCCTAGTGCAACAGTATAGAGTCCGAAAAAAAATACTGTATACTGCGCGGGAGTAGCTGAAGGGCAAGCAGAATCTGTACATTCGGCAGGCTTCAGTGCTGGAACTGATGCTGAGAGAGTTAAGGCACATGTTCCCTATACGAATCACCATTGCTGGATTTAGTAGTAACAAATCTGAGTTTAAAATTTCAATGTTGAGATAACATTCGCAACACCATCATGATGATATTTGTTTTGAGTACTCTATAATACATGAAAATATGAAACTTCTTTAACCGGAAAAGGAAAGAAAAACCAAAATATTAGATATGCGTGGACAATCACCAAAGACTTGAGCTTCACTGTTTTGAGAGACTCGGGGACATGTGAGAAACAATATTGCCAAGTGATTCAAATGGTATAGTTAGTACAAGAAAGAGGATTATGACTTCAACTTGTACATACAATTAGATAAATTGTAGTGAAAACTGCAATGGTCCAATATCTGCCCCAGTATGTGTCGGCTAAGATGGCTCCAATGAGAGGCGTAAGATAGCAAGTGCCTTGCCAAGTGGTAACATTTCTTGCTGCAGAGACATTTCCTTCGTGTAGTTTTTCGATGAGATAACTAACAAGATTCGTGGAAATCCCATAGAAGGCCAGACGTTCGCAGAAAAAAGTACCTGCATTTCATATTGGAGCAGTTGAAAATGGGATATAAAGCTAGCTAGAGAGGAATGTTAAAAATGATAATAAGACTACCTAGAATGAAAGGACATGCTTTCCACTTTCCAGTATAATTTTTAAGAACAGGGTTCCCCTTAATGTCAACTGAGCCATCTCCTGCATAGGCTCGGTCGCCTTCACCCTGAAGTTGTATTCATGCACTAAATGTTATGTTTACATAAAAAGATAAGATCCTACCATATTAAGAAAGCACAACAGAAAGTGTTAAAAATAGACAAAAGGGTAATTGAATTTTTTATTCAACTTAATTTTCTGACAAATTCGAAACAAAAATAAATAGAAACTGAAAAATAAACATAATAGAAAATATAACGCTGCATTCTTTCTTATTATTTCATAAAGAAAAAAGAATACAAAATACATAGAGAGTGTATAGTAGATCACTCCTAAACTAAGGGACAATTATACCAAATAAGGACCATAAAATCCTCTAAATCAATCCTAAATAGTGGCGGCTAATATCTTGCTAATTAATAACAAGAAAATTTAGAATTAAAATTACATCTTCTAAATTCGGAAATAATCACAAATTCCAACAGAAACATAGTATAATTCTGTCTTTCGACAATTGTACAGTCCTATATCTACATCTTTCAGAGATGAGCTAAAGGAGTTACCAGTCTGGTGGACGAGTCCTTTTTGGGTTTATATTAGTTGATCATGAGGCAAAATTACTTAAGCTCCAGAAATAGTAACATCCAAATATGGTTCTCTTTTGGGTTCAATGATTTCTTGACAGAAAATTTATGTAAACCTTATAGAACTTGGGTAGCTGATGGTCTTAATTCATTAGTGAAAAAGGTCTAACCCTTCACCAACATAACTACAAGTTCCTTAGCTATCTTTTGGGTCGCCTATACTCATGCTTGCGAACTTGTTACTAAAAACACTTTTTTCACATCCTTTCTTTTTTGCTTATGAAAAGATTTGACCAACTAATACAATTTGGGAAGTTTCTCTTCCCCACAAAATCATATTTTTCCAAACCCCAAAGAATGCGTGAGAGAGAGAGAGAGAACATAGTCCGAAGAGACACATATAATATAATATAAAATATAAATTGGGAGACAGAGAGGTAGAACCTGCAAAGGGGTGTCCTCCAGGAGGGGTGATCTGTTGTCCTCATGAGACCCCATAATACTCGTTTTCCTTTTTGTTTTGGTTTCTTGTGTTTGTATTGAGACCAGAAAAAAGTGGACTAAGAAAGAAGCTTTTACTCTTTTAGTGGTGGAAACTGGCAAATCATTAATGAATGAATACTAATGAATGAATTTTTGTCCCATAAGGAAGAAACGACAAATGATCACACTTGTAGTCGGGGATTGAATTGGACCACTTGGAAAGGAAACATCAATGAAAGAATGGTAGATGGAACTACCACCACAAAATACCTGCATACATTTTCCACGCTTACACGCAGCTTATAATTTATTGATTATTGATTTGGATTAACTGAGAATCCAATATACAATAAGAGCCAATATACAATAAGAGCCAGTTTGGTATAACTGTGGATTATATAAAAATTTCTTTTAATTGTAATGTGGGAGAAATCAACTGTGACATAAAGTTAAAGTATTTGGTAAACCGTGACATGAAAGTGTTGTTAAATAGCAAAGCATTATTACGTGGTTTGATCAATTTAGAGCTAAAGTGTTGTTAAATATAAAATAATCAAATTAGATATTATAATTTATTTTTAAGAAAATATTTTCTTAATTAAATTAATTTATTTGATTTATTAAGAACAAATATTTTTCTTTTGAGAGAACAACATATATTTGTAGATAGATTATATATGTATTTTTTTAATCTTTAATAAGATAAGTACCAGAAACAAGTATTTTAATAATAAATTACAGATTAGTAACATTCAAATATTGAAAATATGATATTCGATAATTGAAGTAGCGAGCCCCTTCTTCAAGGCTTCACGAAGAAGTACCCAGTAAAAAAAAAATGAAAACACATTTTTTCGTTATGATACAAGAGGATATACTTAGAATTTTGGTAATTAATCCAGGCTATTTTTGCCATTTCAAAATATTCATTAAATATCATACACAGATTCCCGCATAAGTGAAATCCGAAGTTGATTTGGGCTAGATTATGCATTCTGCTGTGTATTTTTGGATAAATTCTTGAGTTTTGGACACTTATACCTACTTTTCAAAAAATAATACCAAATTTACGACCTTTCAAAAATAATAAAAATCCGTACGACCTTTTTATGACATTTTTCTAAATACTTTGAAAGTTAGAAAACGCGGTGGCATTTTAATAAATAAGTCATCTCTTTTTTTTTTACAGGAAACTACAAAAGTTTCCTGGAAACCAATTTGGTTTCCTATTAGCGGAATGTCATATACGTAAGTAAATCACAGGAAACTATAAAAGTTTCTTAGAAATTAGTTTGGTTTCTTTTAGCGGAATATCTTATACGTAAGTAAATCACAGGAAACCACGAACTTTTCCTGGAAACCATTGTGGTTTCTTTTTTACAAAATACCCTGTAGCTAAATAAATCACAAGAAACTACGAAAGTTTTTTGGAAACCATCGTAGTTTTCTTTTTGCAGAATACCATGTAGCTAAGTAAATCACAGAAAACTACAAAGTTTTCCTGAAAACCATCATGGTTTCCCTTAGTAGAATGCCTTATAGTTAAGTAAATTACAGGAAACCACGAAGGTTTCTACTTAATTGTCATTGAGCAATTTCATCAAGCAATTTCATCAAGTATTTAGTGTGTAACAAAATTAAAGCTAAAGAAACCGAAAAGAAAAACCACCAAATGACACAGTTCTTCTTGTAAATCTTAATCAGAAATTATAATTTCTCATCTGGATAATCTATAATTTTAAGCAGTTCTTCACTCGTTATACTAGTGTTGTTGCAAGCCGCCGACAACCCACCTACAACAGAAGCCGAAAACACCAGCCACCCACCTTGCTGCCAACCTCTTGCTTGCACGCCACTGCTACCTCTTGTTCAGAGGCATGAAACCAACAACGGGATGATCTGGCATATCGGTCAGTGCTGCAGGTTCTGAATCAACTTGTATAGATGTTGAAGATGATCCAACTTGGGAGCTCTTTTGGCATCTTCCTAGACAAAGCAACGATTTGCTATTTTTTGCCACACAGCTCTAGCTTCTACTACTGCCACTGTTCTCTTATACGTCACACATTCTAATCAATTAAAAAGAGAAATGAAAGTGAAAAATTCTCATCAAATATGGGAACCGTAGCCATAGTTTATAATTACTTGTCAATTTTACATAATTAAGGAGGCAAAAGAATAAAAAAATTCACTATGTATCATTTTAGTTACAAAAAAAGAGGACTCTCCTTAAATATTTTTATCCCACTAATGGAAAAAGAGAGAGACGGAGGAGAACAAAATAATTATACTACGAACAAAAGAACCCAAGTCGAATTCTGAAAAATATTGAACAAGATATAGTTCTAGCATTGGGTGTTGGATACTTCAAATCGTAATTATTTGAACATTTTGTTTTTTCACCACCATCACCATTTCAACATATCCACTGAGTTTATTTGTTTCAGAGGAATGTCTAACAGAGGCCGTATGAAAATAAGTAACTTAGATTGGATCGTATTTCGGTCATTATTTTCAAAAGGACCGTATGGAGTGTCATTTCCCCTAAATTCTTTAATAATCAACTTTTGGTACTTTACAAACATAATTAGGCCCAAAGATTGTTGAAGAAGTGTTTTGGGCTTACGAAAAATCCGTGCCAAATGGGGCCTAAAATACTTTTCAAAAAAAAAAAAACAAACAAACATACAATAAAATAAATTAAAATAAAAGAGAGTGTTATCATTTTTTATTAATTTCCCAAACAAGTTAGGCTCGTGCTAGTGCTGGCCTAGGTAGATTTACATAACTAACCAACGTCCACAAAAGAAAAGGGCCACTTACGGCGTCGTTTTATGCCATGTGCACTTACGCACAAACATACATGTGGACAGTTCATACTTTCGTGAATTAGCTCAACAATTCTAGAATAGAATATTGTCTATGCACCAATCTTAAATGATGTGGCATGATTTTACAGGGAAAAAAAATTGATCTGACATTGTAACTCGGTATTTATTATAGAAAGGAGTTAAAAAATAATAGTCAATGCATTATATAGCAAATTTACAAATCTAGAAAAAATTATCAAGACATTGTGGGTTTTTTTTGGGGAGGGGGGACGGGGGGTGTTCCGACTAAACAAGATAACCGCCGCAGACTTGTTAGCTTAGTCTTACCTGACAGAAAAAAAATGAACCTTTTTTGTTTGCAATTTCTAAAAATCCAGAAGCTGGAAGGGAGTCACGTAAGTGTATGTTTGCGGGAGTAATTTCGCACTACAGCGACGTTTAGCACTTTTGAAAGGTTAATCCCATTTTTTTTAGGCCTCTGAATTTAATTTTGACTGCTAAACTTCGCACTGTCCTTATTTTGGCATTGGCATTTAAAATTTTCGATGGTCTCATTTAACCCTTTATTCTTCTATTATAAATTGGCGGAAACAATTCTTATCTTGGCACTGAATTATGTGAAAATTAGGCAAAACAATTAGAGATATACGGTGATGCATGGTTTTTGTTTATTGTTGTACGGTTTTATTTAGAAAAATACCATTTTCCCTTCCTTGTTTTCTCTCATTTTATCATTTTAATCCGAAGAGATGGGTTAGCGCTTAAGATGAAAGGAGTCGACGATGAACCCGATGAGCTATGAAAACTTCGGAATCCTCTAATCTCTTCGACGACATGCACCCGAATTCATATGGATTCGGTTTTGGATTGCCATGGGAGTCGATCCAAGCTAGTTATTAATTTCCATGGATTCTAGGTTTCAAGTTTTAAAAGCATCGACTCCAAGTGGAAGATTGCAGAGAGCTAGATTTGAGGGTCAGAGTTCCTTTGAGCTAAAATTTGTATTTTGAATAATAAGTTTTTTGTATTTTGATTGTCTTTTGATTGCCAAAATAATTCATGTTTAGGCTTAGTATTTTCTGCTCAGAGTTGAAATTCTGTTTTCATGGAATTCAAGTTGACACTATGGAAAAGCTTCTCAGAATTTATTTATTTAGCAATTTTTACATACTAACATGAATGAGACGCTAGTAGAGCTTTTTTCCTCACTATCTATGGACCAAGACCCAGAAAGCCATTAAAGGTTTTTCATCAAATTCACCTATTTCTCCACGTTATGGGTTTCTTGATCCATTAATCATTGTTGCAGTGTGCCAAGATTAACATATGATCTTTATCTCTTCAGATTCTTATGTATATACATATATGTGGACATGTATGTGAGTTTTTTGTAATGGGGTTTGTTGGATCAGATTTGCATATGAAGGAATTTGGATTCAGATGTTCTTATATCTTGTCCTTGTAAGAGCTTGTATATATTTATAATTATATCCGATATAAAACTCGTGTTATAAATCTCCAATGCCAAATTAGTTAATTTTAACTATAAACTAGAAATTAGAAACTAGAGATCAATTTGGCAGTTACAAGACTTGTATTCCAAATAAACTAAAAACTAGTAACCATTTCAATTGGTAACCAAAAAATAGAAACTAGTAACAATCAGGTTTCCAATGGTAACTAGAAACTAGTAACCGATTTCAATAAGAAACAGATGATTTTTTTTTTCATTAAAGCTCTTGGAATAAATTCTTGATTCTTGGATCCAAGAGTGGTCTAAAAAAAATCAAATTCTTAAGGTAGACGGTAGACGTAGACCTAAGCGTATTAGGCTAATAGCTTGATCTCTACCACGAGGAGTTAAACACTGTTTAGTTGGAAAAATGTGACATTATTCAATAAGCTAGGAATAGATAAGGTGTGGTCTTCTTTCTCTATTCGTTTATGTTATAGAATTGCAAGGTTTTTTTTTTTTTTTTTTCTTTTTCTTTTCTTTTGATTTTCTTGGTTTGTATTGGTATTGTTCATCTATATTTACTTTTTTTCTATGATGTTTAAAAATATAATGACATATTAGCCATTAGATCTATAATTTAGCTTCTTTTTTTTTTTTGTGTTCACTAAACTAATTTATTTTTTTGTGCTAAAATCCCTACATAAGGAATATATATGTTTTTTATATTTGTATTTCCCACTTGTAAGTTTAACTTGTAGGTTTTTATTAATCATATCAAACTGTGGAAGTAGACAGCAAATGTCGAAAATTATTCTTTCACTAGCCAAAGTAAAGTTTTAAAACTAAAACTGATGAAAAGAAAAACATATCCAAAAAAATCTAATGAAAAAAAAGTGAAAATTAATGAAAAAATATTTTGAAAAGACAAAATTAGAAAAATAAAGAAAAAAAATGTTACTGTATTTTAAAAACAAACGTTAATACGATTAAAACTATATACAATCTAAGATAAAATGACAACAAAAAAATGCTACAAATATACCCAAAAAAAACCAAATGAAAAAAGAAAAACAAAAGCAACGTTTTAAAAACAAATGAAAAAGACAAAAAAAAAAAAAAAAGACAACGTTGTTTTTCTAAATAATAATGGAGTTGTTAAAAAATAATGCCAATTATTGACAAAATCTCAAACCACTAATGGAAACAATAAATTATCTAGCATCAATTAACAAAATTTTTCAAATTAAAAAAAAAAAAAGAAGTTAACAAAACCATTAAAAAAAAGAAAGATGATTCATTGCCCAAAAAAATCAAGAAAAGAAAACAAATAATGGAAAGATAATCACCATTGATAGTAATTTTATTTATATAAATGGGTAGCGATTTTATGAAATCACTATTTGAGTTTCACTCAATATATATATATAAGTACTAATCCAATAGGTTTTTTTTTAAGTAAGAAGAAGAAATAATATTAATGATGCACGTCTTCATGTACATCATTATATCCGTTGGATTACCGTTAGATGATGATCCAACGGCTAAAAAAAATACTTATACTTATGTAAAAAAAAAACCTATTGAATTGATAACCATATATATATATGTTATATATTTATATTTATATATTTTGTTGTTACTACTTCACACTTTTGACTATAACGTAAATCCTATTAGTTAATATCAATTTTAAAAAGAACGTAGCTTAGTGCAAAGTTCAAATGATGACTAACAAAAGAATACTAATAATTATTTGTTTATGTAAACATACTAAAATCAAATTCAAATTTTAGTTAGAAAATAAACAAGGATTCACTATGTTCTCCTAAAAAAATAGAAAATTTTTATTTTGAATGACTTTATATTATCAATTAGGATTATTATAGGCTTTATATTTTTTTCAGTAATTAGAGTTCTACTATATTTTGAGGTTCTAAAATTAATTTATGAGAATATGAATGAGCTCTTGAAAATAATTTATATGTATACGAATATATTTACACCCAGAGACCTATTAATGCCTTCATGTGAAAAAAATCAACTCTATTTATAAATGCTATCAAAATAACACTTATTATCATATCACACATTTAAAATAAATCCTAAAATATCTTATTATCTAACAAACCCCAAATTTTTTATGTCGCCACTGCTTGTAGCATTTGTAGCATCTGTCACAATCATCGATCCCAGTCCCGATCACACCTCTATTCGACTAGTGTCGAAATAGCTATTCCTAACCATTTCGACGAAGTTGAAAATTTTCAATTGTATGTAGTTCAATGTGGTTGACCATTTTTTCTGATCGCACCTCCTCTACTTTACCTTCTTAGTCATAGTAAAAAATAAGTAATTTTGAAATTTAAAATTTTTCGTTGAATTAAAGTCATACTTTTATGAATAATTTATACTTTGTCTCTTTTTCTTCATCATACGTTTTAAAATTAAAAGGGTTAGTAATGATAATGTCTCATGTATTACGCTCTCCCATACCATTCTCTTAAACCCTTAGAAAAACCCATGCTACAATCGAATCGAAGTTATTAACCCATTTCCGTTAGGTCCACAGATGCCATAGGAGAGAAACCTATCAATATTCTTCTACACATCGATGCTTGACGAATGATGTCTATATGGAAATCCTCCTCTTTGAATCTATGCTTGACTTTCACTTTAACTTCATAGACCTTAAACTTTAGCTACTACTTTTTCTTTTTCTTTCTGCCATTCTTTTCTACCTTTTTTTCTGCCTCTTTATTTTTTTCTTACTTTGTCAGGTTAATATGAGCATCAAGATGACTAATATACATATAAAACAAATATTTTATGAAACTAAAAAATGAAATATATAAAAAATAATAATTTACTAAAGAGCAAACTGCTCTTTTTTTATCAGTATAAGATAAACGTACTTTTTTTTCCAATGTTCTGATATCTCACTATGAGAAATATACATTATTCTTTTACTAATTTTAGGAAATACCATCAAAATTGAAGTATTATCTTAGCATGACCTATTAAATATGTGTTAGCCAATATAGTTTCCTCATTGAATCACTCTCTTAGCCCAACTCAAGGGCCTATGTATCACTCTCTCTCACACCCTTCTCTTAAACCCTTAAAAAAGTCCTGCTACCATCAAATCGAAGTTGTTGACCCATTTTTATCAGGATGCAGGTTCGAAGATGCCATAGGAGAGAAACCTATTAATATTCTTCTGCATATCGATGTTCGGTGAAAGATGCCTATATGAGCATCCTCCTATTTGAATCCATGCTAGATTTTCGCTTTAACTTCACAGATCTTATTCTCTGAAGTATCGGAGGTCAGATAAAAAACATAATCTACTTTAGCTACTACTTTTTCTTCTTCTTTTTTTCTCCATTTTTTTCTACCTCTTTTTCTACTATCTTTTTTTCTTTTTCCTTACTTTGTCAAGTCAATGTAAGCATTAAGATGAGTTATATACATATAAAATTATTATTTTACAGTATTAAAAATTGAAATGCAAAAAAAGAAATGTATTAAAGACCCAAGTGCTCCTTTTTTATCAGTATAAGATAAACATATACTCTTTTCTAATATTCTGATATGTCATTACTAAAAATATACATTATTCTCTTACTAATTCAAGAAAATATTATTAAAACTGAAGTATTATCTTAGCATGACCTTTTAAATATGTGTTAGCCAGCATAATTTCTTCATCGAATTTCTCTCTTAGCCCAACTCAGGAGCCATATCACTCTCTCTTACACTATTCTCTTAAACCCTTAAAAAAAATCCCATACTACCATTAAAGTGAAGTTGTCAACCTATTTCCGTTAGGTCTACAAATGCCATAGGGAGAAACCTATCAATGTTCTTCTATACATCGGCGCTTAATGAATGATGTCTACATGGACATCCTCCTTTTTGAATCCGTGCTTGACTTTTACTTCAACTTCATAGACCTTATCTTCTGAAGTATTGAAGGTCAAATAACAAACATAATATGCTTTAGCTACTACTTTTTCTTTTTCTTATTCTTTCTGCCATTTTTTCCTACCTTTTTTTTTTCTTCTGCCTCTTTTTTTCCTTACTTTGTTAGGTCAATGTGAGCATTAAAATGATTGATATACATATAAAACAAATATTTTATGAAATTAAAAAATGAAACGTAAAAAAAAAAAAAAGTTATTAAAGACCACTTTTTCTTCCTATTTTTCTGCAATTTTCTTCTGCTTCTTTTTTCTTTTTATTACTTTATCATGTCAATCCGGAAATTGAGATGAGCGATATATGTTAATATATAAAAGAAATACTTTATGATATTAAAACATGAAAAGCATAAATAAGAATTTATTAAAGACCTAACTACCCATTTTTTATCAATATAAGATAAACGTACACTCTCTTTCCAATGTTCTAATACCAACGAGAAATATGTGTTATAAAAATAATGAACACAAGTATACATATCGCAAACAAATAATAAAGTAGTGAGTATGAGTATCATCCTACGAAGACTGTTGATTTACTAAGTACCGCAATTTAGCTAACCCCAATTTTATTTGAATTAAACGACTGAAGAAAAATTAAATTAAAACTAAAAATAAACTAAAAGCAATTAAAGTAACGAAAAATAAAATTAAAACAAAGGGAATGTAGAACAAAAATTAAATGGGGTTTAAATCAATGAAAATAAACCTAGGGCGTCAGATTTCACCATAAATCAGATTTTACCATAAATAATCCACTCTAAAATTCTCTATCTCATTAGCCCTGAATTATTTCTCTAGTTGATAGTCGAGATTCCCTAATTTATTCACTATCTTCTCCCGAGTTTAAGCAAAAATACCCTTAATTACCAATTCACTATATTTCTATACGAATTAAACTAATTAAGAATTCATTAAAATTTATGGAAGCTCATGTAGCGACTACACAAACCATGTAAATATACTCCTATTTTATATGTAATTTACGGCTTTCAATCAAACGAACTAGACACATAAATCTCCTTCCGTTTCTATTATGATTAACAAATCATCTATTTAATGGCCAGTTAAATAGAAGCATTAAAAATAGAATTGAAAAATCAACTAGGAAAAATAATTCATAGACTAAATTGAAAGAAAAATATTTAAAGCATCATAGTTAAGCTACATCGTAGCCCTAGAAAAGAAATCTAGAACATAATTAAATTAAGACAAACAAAAATATTAAATGTAAACATCCTAAAGAAAATAAAATTCTAAAACTGAAAATAAAATCAAACCAGAAAAATCGCAGTTGAAGAGGCTCCACTCCACTGCTCTGTCTCCCATTGAATTTCTCTCTCTGGACTACTTTCTTTCTCTCTCTCTAGAATGTGTATTTTCCACTTGTCCCATAGTCCTTTTATAGCTGAAAAGAGAGTGCTTCCCAATCATTCGCAGATTCCTATACTCAATTCTGATTGGTTGTGTGATGTGTCAATTTTCAATTCAAACTCCATCTCTCTCTCTCACGTTTCTTATTCAAAATCTGATACTAGGCGTATAATCCCATGTGAGAGAAATTCATAAGCTCGGCACGTAACTTGCTTTTCATTGGTGGAAACAAGAGGTTGACTTTATGCGCTGATGTCGCGAAACGTGGTTGGAGCAAAACCCGGATGCACAGATAGTGAGGAGTACCGGATTCGACACCTTGGAGAAGAGCAGCTGCTGCAGCTGTCACGCGGGACCCACCTGTCGGCTGTGTTGCCTCCCCCACTTGCCTACTCCTCGCGTGAACCGCATGCTCCAATCTAGACCGTCAATCCGATTGATCCGACGGCCACAATCACGTCTTCCTCTCCTTTAATCCAGATTTTTCCTTTTTTCCTTTTTTTTTTTAAAAATATAAAATCAGATAATTCTATATTACAAATCAAAATAAAATCCAAATTAAATTATTTAACCTAAATGAATAAATAAAAGAAACGTAAAATTAAATAAAACTAAAATATAAATACTTAATATCAAAAATAACCTAATTATTTAAAACTATAATAAAAATAGTTAAATACACATATTTTAAATAAATAACAGGACACAAATAACTCTATTTTTATAGAGTTATCACACCTCCAAACTTGAATTTTTCTAGTCCTCGAGCAAAAGAAATAAAGAAAAACCTAAACAAAAATTCTAAATACCTAACCATGACCAAACCATGACCATTTCAATTCTCAAAAACTTGCCTCAAAGATTTCACATATTATAAAGCTCAAAGAAAAATTTTGAACCCTGTAAAAAGTCTAGAATTTTAATTCAAATGCTAACTTGACTCCACTACATATTCCTTGAGTGTGTGTAAATAAATTATCACATTTAATCATATGCAATTTGGATTAGTTTATGCAAATAAGTAAGTTATAATAAATCTCCAGATAGAAATATATAAATTCTATAAACTTGTTTTTCATACCACTATGTACTAATGTAGACTAACACAGCACCAAAGGTCATTAGGACTTTCTTAAGCTTGTAATGTATGGCTAGGGTAACAGGTAGGATAATATAAATTTTGTGGCTCAAATTACCTTAAGCACATATATAATTCTCGGATCAACACTATATAGGACTTTATACTACTCAACTCAACACTTTATCGATATAATTACCCCAAACTTATTTTGAACTTTCTTCTTTCACTCCATATTTTCTTCTTTGAAGTACTATACCCCAAACTTATGATTTTTCAATATTTTCATCACACATTTTTTATTTTTTCTTCACTTTTTTTTTCTCACGTGGGTATAGTACTTCTTTTTTTTTTCATACCTCAACAAAATAATTTTCTTCAGCACCACCCTTCCTCTCATATTATCACATAACTCAAAATATTTTCAACAAAAATTACAATTGTGCTCATGGGTGCAAGGTAAAATATTTGAAATAATTTAAAATATTATGGGACAATATAGGCTCAACGGGGTAAACTAAGGCTAAACAAGTGTCAAAAGTAGGCTTGAAAGACTCAAACGATCCAAAGATGGCCTAAAGCATATCTCTAATACAATGTAGTCTAGGATTTCACCCAAGTGATAATCAAACAGGTTCTAGAGTTTAATAATGAGATTTCAAAGACGAACTTAATTCACATAAACTTTCTCCAAGTAACCAAAATAATTAAATGCAACTATTTATACGTTCAAAATATTCAAGGAATCAAAAGCAAAACCAAACTAACACAGAATCAAGCACACAGACAAAAAGAACATTCATCATTTTCCCAATAACTTTATTTAGTTGAATCAAGATCTTATTATCGGCATTCGATAATCAAACTAGGTCATAAAAACAAAACTAGACTTTTTTTAAAAAAAAAACTTTTTTTTTTCAATTTTTAATTTTTTTTTAAAATTTTAACTCCCTACCCCCAAACTAAAATTATCATTATCCCCAATGTTAAAAATAAAAGAAGATGTAAAAGAAAATTCCCTCAGATTTTCACACGCAGATGGAAGCTTTTAGCTGAGTCGTTCAAATACACATGCCGACCCACAAACTTGTGTAAGAACTTGAAATACACAAAAAGAAAACAAACATAATATAATAAAAGAAAAAAAACCTAAAAATCCAATATTAAAAGGAAAGAAAAATAGATCATGTATTGCCTCCCAAGAAGCGCTTAATTTATAGTCATCAGCCAGACTATTCCTTCACGTCAGGGAGGTTCGTAAATAGATGGGAATGGTGTAGATGGTCTTGATCGATGAACGCTCACAAGGCCATTGATAACTATTAGTGGCCATCTCATCCAATAAAGCAAAAGCTTCTTCAGCGGTCTTTGACATCAAAGCTCCCCATGAGGCGGCATCAATAATTGTCCTAGTCTGACCATTCAACCCATTATAGAACACCTTAATTTGCATCCAACTTTGATAGCCATGTTGAGGACAACGATGAAGAAAGTCTTTGAATCTCTCCCATGCCTCATACATTGGCTCAAAGTCTGATTGCTTGAATTGCCCAATTTCACTCCTTAACTGAGCAGACTTGGAAGGAGGAAAGAACTTGACAAGGAACTTCTACGCCATCTCTTCCCAAGTAGTAATACTTCCGGCCTGTAGAGATTGTAACCACACCCTTGCTTTGTTCTTGAGAGAAAAAGAGAACAAACGCAGTCGAATGGTGTCTTCAGAAACACCATTCATCTTAATAGTATCACAAATCTCCAAGAAAATAGCCAAGTGGTCATTCGGGTCTTCTAATGGAGATACCCCAAACTGATTTTGCTGCACCATATTAATCAAGGCCGGCTTCAACTCAAAATTATTTGTAGCAACAGTTTGGCGGGAGATGCCAGAATAATTGTCATTGACAATTGGTCGAATGTAATCCCGAATGGCCCTTTGTTGTTGATTGTTGGCAGTCATTTCTCGAGCTTCGTTCCTCCTTTCAACCCTTATACGTCTAAGAGTCTGCTCAATTTCTAGATTAAAAGGCCTTGTATCCAAGCTCCTAACTCGTCGCATTAACTGTCAACCACAAACAAATAAGTAATTAAATAAAATTAAAGAAGTCTAAACTAAAATCAAGATTAATCGGTAATAATATTAGCAATAATCAAATTAAACATTCTCCGGCAAGAGTGCCAAAAATTTGTTCACATATTTTGTATATAACCGCAAGCATACGGTGCCAACAAGTAATAAAATGGAAGTATATTTCGGAATGTCGAACCACATGGATTGTATTTGATTTCACTAAGTATTGTAATTAACTGCTCTCAATTTTATCTAAACAAATCAAATAACTAGAAAATGTAAATAAACAAAAGCTAAATAGGCAAAATCAAATAAAAGTAACCAACAAATGCAAACCAATAAGGAATCAATATCAAACTAACCTAGAGAATTGACTTCACCAAGCTATCCACTATGTCCCTTAATCATCAATATAATTCTACTTAGTTTTTCTCTAGTTTATAGGCTAAGAACCTAAATTTCTCCTACTTCCTCTCTCGAGTGCCAAGTGGAGTCTAATCCTAAATTCCCAATTTTAATATCTCTATTCAAAATCAAGAACATAGAAGTTCATTAAGTGCAAGGGTTCTTTATGAAAAAGCCTCAAAGAATCTATATATTTTTCCAAATTATACAAATCCTAGGTTGTATTATACAAGGTCACAATTAGAATTTCTTTTCTTAAGTGTCAAATTCCAAATACCCATAGAATCAATTGGTGATCAAATAATTGAAAACATTAAGATCAAGATAATACAAATAAACTATGGAAAAGCATCATAAAAATCATATTGAAATGCAATACATAGTTTCAAGCAAGGTTTATCAATCCTCTAGATACAAAAGTTTAGCTCATGTTTGAAATAAACAAAATTAAACTACAAATTATTGACATCATAGGAGAAAGAGAAGAAAAACTCTATTTGATTGATGAATTTCTACCCAAGAAGTCTTCTCCTTCTTCCTTCCTTGATTCCTTACTAGTGCTACCCTTTGGAGGCTGCCAAGTCCCTTTGTTCTCTTGTAAAATGACCTTTTATATGTGCAATGTTGGCTAGGGCATCAAAAGAGGTAAGAAAAGGGCATAAAAACGCTGATGTAGTAGGCCGGGAGTGTCGCGGTGCTGCATAACAAGCATCGCGGCGCTCGTTCGAAGAAAAAACGCTATTTAGCAGTGGCACTGCGGTGCCACTTGACTGGCACCACGATGCCACCTCGTTTCTAGCACAGCACGGTGGTGGTCCAAGAGCGGCACCACGATGCCTCGGTTCTGTCCAAATTTTTCCTGCTTTCTTCTTCTTAGTCTCTTCTTCCAATCTTCCACTTCCAAATACCATAGCGCTTCCATGCGACACCTAGGTGCCATAGCTTCTATTTTTAAGCTTCCAAAAGGTTCTTTAGTACTCTCATTAGCACTCCAAGGTTTCAATAACTAACAAACCTGAAAATAACCAAATAAACTAAATAAAACTAATAAAAGTCTTCAAAGCTTAGCAAAAATCAAGCTTAATAACAACCAAGTAAGTGAATAAAATTCACTTATCACAGAGCAGGATGCAAGGGTGGTTCGTTACTCGTAGAATGATGCACTTGTTATCAAAATCAATTGTGGCAGTATGTGGTTATGGCAGGTATTAGTCGATAATGGGAGCACAATCGACATCCTGTACTATGATGCATATAAGAAGATGGGGTCGAATGATAGTGATTTAAAACCCACTGTCACTCTGCTTTATGGATTTACAAGAGATAGCATAATACCAGAATGCATAATTAAATTAATGGTGAGTGTTAGAACTTATCCTAGAGTTTTAACGATGAGGACCCAGTTTTTAGTGGTGGATTGTCCATCTACATTCAGTGCTATGTTGGATAAACTAACTCTGAGGGAATCGTAAGCTGTCACTTCAATTTATCATCTTAATATGAAGTTCCCGACTCAACACGGTATAGGCGAAGTGCGAGGCAACCAATATGATACGCGGTCTTATTACAACAATTCTTTGAAGCTCGCTACACAAGAAAGAACACCTCGCATAATGATAGTCCAACAACAAAAGGAAACGTCAATCAAAGCGTTAATCGAGGATTGTTAACTCCATAAAATTGGAGTTATCTGGTGGTAATTGGCCTTATATTTTGCTATGTTCTATTTTATATTAAGTTGTTTCAATTGGTTTTCTTAGTGTTTTGATGTTTTGCTTGTGTATGTATATAGATGAATGAAACAAAGACATTTGATACAAAATAAGGTGAATTTGTACTTCAAAAATGGGTCTTTCAAACCATTGAGATCGAAGTTGAATCTGATATGGATGTAACGCAATGAAAATGAGGCAAATTAGAGCTAAAACGAAGAAATAGCATACTTGGGAAGTCGCGACGCCAGACCAGCAGAAAAGTGGTGCTGCAGTGCCAAAAGTGGCGCCGTAGAGCCAACTCCCGGGAACTTTTGGCGCCACAGTACCAAAAAAGGCGTCGAGCGCCACCATCTATGTCCTAGGTCAGTAATTGACGGTCGAGATCAACTCTTTGACGATCTAAGAGTCCAAATTCAGCCTGCCTTATGTTTGCATGAGCCACCTCTTTAAAACCCTATCTTTGCAATTGAAATAGGCATGGTGGGATAGAGAGAAAGAGAGAGTGGCATCCATGGAAGGAGAGGAAGAAGAGGAAGAAGAAGATGAAGACATACTCCAACCTACCCTATTTCTTAGTTTTATCTAAGTCCAAATTTCTAATCCCTTTTCCAAGCTCATAGAAATTTCACTCAACAATCTATGTAGTGATCAATTAAATAGAAGCAATAAGCATAAAATAAAACAAATAACTTAACAATGGATTTGATTAATGAAAGAGGAGAGAAATAAACAAACACAAGTTACTAGCTTGGTTCATATAGCAAAACTAGACAAGAAATATTTAGTTCATAATATAAATTGAGAACAATAGTATTTTAATACCATAGAATCAAGAAATACAAATATCAAAGAGAAAAGAATTTTAGAATTCTCCCTCTTTAAAGAGCTTAAAGGTATTCATGGATGTTGTCAATCTCCTCCTTCAAACTTTCTTGCTCTCTTGAATCCTCCCTTAAGGATTTGCTCTCAACAATATTTCTCTCTAAATATGAAAAATACAAAGAAAAACTCACAAGAAAATGAAGAGAAAAATCTAAGAATAGTTGCTTAGTATCGATATTAATAAAAATCAAACAGTCCCTGGCAACGATGTCAAAAATTTGTTGTGAAAATAATGAACGCAAGTGCACGTATTGCAAACAAGTAATAAAGTAGTGAGTATGAGTATCGTCCTATGAAGACTGTTGATTTACTATGTACTGTAATTCAACTAACATTAATTTTCTTTGAATTAAACAACTAAAGAAAAATTAAATTAAATTAAAACTAAAAATAAACTAAAATCAATTAAAATAACGAAAAATAAAATTAAAACAAAGAGAGCATAGAACAAAAATTAAATGGGGGTTTAAATTAATGAAAATAAATCTAGGGTATCTGATTTCACCATAACTAATCCACTCTAAAATTTCCTATCTCATTAGCCCTGAATTATTTCATTAGTTGATAGTCGAGATTCCCTAATTTATACACTATCCTCTCCCGAGTTCAAGCAAAAATACTCTTAATTACCAATTCACTATATTCCTATGTGAATTAAACTAATTAAGAATTCATTAAGATTTAAGGAAACTCATATAGCGACACATACCATGTAAATATATTCCTATTTTATATGTAATTTACCGCTTTTAATCCAACAGACCTAGACACATAAATCTCCTTCCGTTTCCATTATGATTAACAAATTATCTATTTAATGGCCAGTTAAACAGAAGCATTAAAAACATAATTGAAAACTTATATAGAAAAAATAATTCATGGACTAAATTGAAAGAAAAATATTTAAAGCATCATAGTTAGGCTATATCGTAGCCCTACAAAAAAAATCTAGAACATAATTAAACTAAGACAAACAAAAATATTAAATATAAACATTCTAAAGAAAATAAAATTCTAAAATTGAAAATAAAATTAAACTAGAGAAGTCGCGGTTGAAAAGGCTCCACTCAACTGATCTGTCTCCCACTGAATTTCTCTCTTTGGACTACTTTCTTTCTCTCTCTAGAATTGTGTATTTTCCTCTTGTCCTGTAGTCCTTTTATAGCTGAAAAGAGAGTGTTTCCCAATCATTTGCGGATTCGTATACTCAATTCTGATTGGTTGTGTGATGTGTCAATTTTCAATTGAAACTCTATCTCCTTCTCTCTCTCACGTTTCTTATTCAAAATCTGGTACTAGGCGTATAATCCCATTAGAAATTCACAAGCTCGGCACGCAACTTGCTTTTCATTGGCGGAAACAAGAGGTTGATTTTATGTGCTGATTTGGCAAAACGTGGTTCGAGCAAAACCCAGATGCACAGACAGTGAGGAGTACCGGATCCGACGCCTTGGAGTAAAGCACTTGCTGCAGCTGTCACGTGGGGCCCACCTGTCAGTTCTGTCGCATCCCCCACTTGCCTGCTCCTCGCGTAAACCGCACACTCCAATCTGGACTGTCAATCTGATTGATCCGACAGCCACGATTTCCTCTCCTTTACTCCGGATTTTTCCTTTTCTCTTTTTATTTTTAAATATAAAATCAGATAATCATATATTACAAATCAAAATAAAATCTAAATTAAATTATTTAACCTAAATGAATAAATAAAAGAAACGTAAAATTAAATAAAACTAAAATATAAATACTTAATATCAAAAATAACCTAATTATTTAAAAACTATAATAAAAACACTTAAATACACACATTTTAAATAAATAAAAAGATACAAATAACTCTATTTTTATAGAGTTATCATACTCCCAAACTTGAATTTTTATAGTCCTCGAGCAAAAGAGATAAAGAAAAACCTAAACAAAAATTATAAACAGCTATGACCAAACCATGGCCAGTTCAATTCTCAAAAACTTGCCTCAAAGATTTCATATATTATAAAGATCAAAGAAAAATTTTGAACATTGTAAAAGATCTAGAATTCTAATTCAAATGCCAGCTTGACTCCACTATAGATTCCTTGAGTGTGTGTATAAATAAATGATTATATTTAATCATATGCAACTCAGATTAGTTTATGCAAATAAGTAAGTTATAATAAATCTCTAGATAGAAATATGTAAACTCTATAAGCTTGTTTTTCATACCACTCTCCACTAATGTAAACTAACACTGCACCAAAGATCATTAGGACTTCTTTAAGCTTGCAATGTATGGCTAGGGTAACAAGTAGGATAATACACATTTTTATGGCTCAAATCACCCTAAGCACATATATAATTCTCAGATCAACACTATATAGGACTTTATACCACTCAACTCAATACTTTATCGATATAGTACCCCCAAACTTTCTTCTTTCACTCCATATTTTCTTCTTTGAAGTACTATACCTCAAACTTATGATTTTTCAATATTTTCATCACACATTTTTTTTTTATTTTTTCTTCACTTTTTTTTCTCACATGGATATAGTGCTTCTTTTTTTTTTTTTTTCATGCCACAACAAAATAATTTTTCTCAACACCACCCTTCCTCCCATATTATCACATAACTCAAAATATTTTCAACAAAGATCACAATTGTTCTCAAGGGTGCAAAGTAAAATTTTTGAAATAATTTAAAAGCTTATGGGTGTCAAAAAAAAAGGACAATAAAGGCTCAAAGGGGTAAACTAAGGATAAACAAGTGTCAAGAGTAGGCTTGAAAGACTCAAATAATCCAAAGATGGCCTAAATTATATCTCTAATGCAATGCAGTCTAGGATTTCGCCTCAAGTAATAATCAAACAAGTTCTAGAGTTTAATAATGAGATTTCAAAGACGAACTTAACTCGCATAAACTTTCTCCAAGTAAGCAAAATAATTAATGCAACTATTTATACGCTCAAAATGTTCAAGGAATCAAAAGCAAAACACAATTCTTCAAGCAAAATCATTCGTTACATAAAAAGGTCGGTCAAGCCCATATTCTTGATTCGATAGTGGAAAGCTCGAAGCATATTGCCGATGGCCGGGGACATAGACAAACCGTCATACTTGTTGAATCTCATAAAAATAGCATTTGCACTTTTCTATCCCTATCTCTTTAATTTATCTACTTTGAGTTTGTGCTTGTTATTTAGCCATTCACTTGATATAGCCTAATTCATCCCCCCCTCGGGTTAGCTAATCTTGGGATAATAGAGGCTCTGATTTGCTTCTTGAAGAATTGTGTTGTGCAGACTGTAGGTATGAAAAGCTCGGCCTAGTAAATCTGGTTGTCGGAATCTTTGATCATCAAGAAGTATTCATCGCCACATCCACCTTCCATAATTTCAGAATCACCATCTTTGTCCTTATATACCAAAGCGTTTACATAAAAAATATTAAAATATTAATACATGTGTCATATTTCTATCGTTTTGATATGACACGAGAACGACACATTTAATTAAATGTATTATATGTGTTATTTTCGAGTTAAATGGGTTGACATGAAACTCACACAGTCATTATTCGTGGTACACATGTCAACCCAAAATTAACATAAAAATTAAACAAGTCATCCAAATGCATTTATTTTGTGTCATTTTCAAGTCGTATCGTCATTTCCTGTATAAAATTATCAGTCCTAATTTTGATCTTATATGTGAGCTAACTACCATAGCATATTTTAAGCTCATACTATGAAGTTTTTTTAGGAGCTTTTAGAGGACACCTTATCATCTTCTTTAAGCTTATACACAGACTGGGCTTAAAAAAATTAGCTTTTAAAAAAAGGAAAGAGTTTCCATTGTGTTAAAGTGAGAGAATTAAGCCAGAGAATTTTATCAACATAGGAATTTTATTTCCTATATTGGGCAACATTTTTTATCAATTGTATTGGGCCATATTATTCTTAAGCAGACCCAATAACTGATTTAATTAGGGCTAGGTCAGGATATCCAACTGGGTATGGATACCAATGTGGATACCCTGTTAGTCACCCAATTAGGATTTGATGGATACCCAACAGGGGACTATTTAAAGAACCTATTAGGGTTATGGTCCCTGTAGCCAAAGAATACGTACACTCAATTCTCTATAACCCACCATCAATTACAGAGAATTCCATCTGAGTGACATAAGGCTTTTAGGCTACAGAAGATCAAACCCTCTAGCAATTACAGTCAATTACTATCGCTTCCGCCTTCGGTTCATCATCCAGACTACGATATTGATCATGGACTCAGGTATACTCAATGAATCCCTTCCTATCAGTTTTACATGAATGTTCTAGGGTTTGTGTTTGGTTTTGCAATCCCATATATTCATGCTAACAGGTGGTATCAGAGCGGGATTTCATGTTAAAATTGATTAGGTTTTCATGGATGTCTGTAGTTTTCAAAATCTATGCCTATTTGGTTTTCTAGGGTTTAGATTATACATACATGATTTGAAATTTTACATGATTTATTCAGTATTTGATGCTATGAGGGTTAAAGTAATTGAGTTTTGGGTCATAAGGCACGTGATTAGAAGCTAATAATCACGGATTTGAGGATTTGGTCTTAGTTTTTTCGGGTTTATAAAAAAAAAAAAAAACAGGCCGTGGCGCCGCAGCGCCACATTCAAGTGCAGGCCGTGGCGCCGCAGCGCCACAATCAGCTTAAGGCCGTGGCGCCGCAGCGCCACTCTGGCACCACAGCGCCACTTCAAGGCGCCGCAGCGCCACTCCTTCTGTCACTTTAGATCAGTTTTTTGATCTAATTTGAGATTTTGGGTCTCGTTTTGGATAGAATTGAGTCGGTTTTGACATAATTCGAGGAGTTCCAATCTAAAACTTGACAAATTAAGTTCATTGCCTCAAATCCACTAAAGATAGACCCAAATTTATCCATTGAAAACTATATTTTTAAGAGTTGATAAATTTCATAAACTCAATTAATTTTGATTCGTGCTTGTGAAAATTTTATTTGCTTGGGCATTTCGGATGATTTTCATTGCACCATTTGTCTTGTATGTTAGATTAAACACGATAAAGCAATATGTTGCCAAAGTAACCTCTGTTGTGTAGTTTTGTTTAGTCTAACGTATAAAGATATTGTGGATTTGTTGTTAATGCGGATAACTATCGGCCCAAAAGAAGATGGTTATTTGGCACGACAATAAACGCACCTGTGATAATGAGTATGTGACGGTTGTTTGGTTTCTATGTGAGCAATAAATCGGCCCAAAGGAAGGTTTGTTGTTTGACAGGATTTACCGTCAGTATTTGATTATTACACCTAAGAGTATTACTTGCAAGTTAATACGTCGGCCCAAAGGAAGACCTATTAATGTTGCGCTAGGTATCTTGTGATGGTAGCCCACCTTATGTGATATATGTCATATTTGCGTATTTTGTGATTATATTGTATGCTTATATATGACGTTTAAGTTGTGAGCATGTTTAATTTATGGTATTATTTTGTTCTCTATACAGTTTCTGCTGCTAATTTTTCTGCCAACTTGAGT
>JXTC01000436.1:109895-132610 GCA_002914845.1 Trema orientale
GGGAGTAAGTTTATCTTTCTGGTGCTTTATGTTGATGACATACTACTGGCAAGTAGTGATATAGGCTTACTGCACGACACCAAGAGATTTCTTACGAAGAATTTCTAAATAAAAGACCTTGGAGTCGCCTCTTTTGTATTAGGTATACAGATACACCGAGATCGTTCTCGGGGTATCCTTGGGTTATCACAAAAGAGCTATATCGACAGAGTGCTCAGTAAGTTTGGTATGGTTAAGTGTACACCAACGGACACTCTGGTGTCTAAGAGAGATAAATTTAGCCTCAGCCAAAATTCCAAGAATGATATTGATAAAAAAGCTATGCAACAGTTTCCTTATGCTTCAGTTGTAGAGAGTCTGATGTATGCTCAAGTATGTACGCGTCCGGATCTTGCGTTCATAGTTGGTATGTTGGGCAGATACATGAGTAACCCTGGAGTGGATCATTGGAAGGCAGCAAAGAGGGTTATAAGGTACTTACAGAGAACAAAGGAATACATGCTCACTTATTAGAGATCAGACATTTTGGAGATCATTGGGTACTCCGACTCTGATTTTGCAGGATGTCTAGACAGTAAGAGATCCACATTGGGCTATGTCTTTCTTTTAGCTGGAGGAGCTATTTCCTGGAAGAGTGCTAAGCAGACACTCGTAGCTACTTCCACTATGGAGGCAGAATTCATAGCTTGTTATGAGGCATCCAATCAGGGAATATGGCTGCGAAATTTTGTCACTGGGCTGCATGTAGTAAATGGCATTGAGAGGCCATTGAAACTTTATTGTGACAATAACTCGGCAGTCTTATATTCTAACAGCAATAGGAGCTCATCAAAGTCAAAGCACATTGACATTAAGTTTCTTGCTATTAAAGAAAGAGTTCAGAGTCGTTTAGTGTCAATTGAGCATATCGGTACAAACTCTATGATAGCGGATCCGCTCACCAAAGATTTACCACCTAAGGTCTTTCACGAGCACACTGCTCGTATGGGTGTTGTATTTTTGGATGGTGTGCAATTTTAGTGGGAGTTTGTAATTTAGTTTAGATGCTTATTGTGTGACACTTGTTTATGTTTATTTACTGCAGTACTTTGGTTATTGATGATGGTTTTCATTATAGACTCTGTTCATTATATATTATATGATGCATTTCATATTTTCTAGCTTTCCCATTATGGTTAACAATAAAGCTTGCGGTAATGCACTAAAGGGGAAAGACTACGGTCGATCTCAATAAAGTTTCGGGTGGACCAATTGAAAATAGACACGGTAAATCACATTGCGTGTAATTTCCATGCCACATTCCATACTCGATATGTGTCATTCGGGTGTATTAGTACGGTGATCATTGAGGGTTCTAGTTGCCATCCAAATAAGTGCAACGACGAGCGCTTTTGTTTCGTACTGATATGTCTGATAGACAGGATTACAACTTCGGGGATATTCAGGAATAATATGATGTATTAATGGCCATACTTCAGTTTTGCAATACAATTGTATTTGGTTCATATGTGACTCAAGTGGGAGATTGTTAGGAATTTTATTTCCTATGTTGGGCCACATTTTTTATCAATTGTATTGGGCCATATTATTCTTAAGCAGACCCAATAAGTGATTTAATTAGGGCTAGGTCAGGATATCCAACTGGGTATGGATACCAATGTGGATACCCTGTTAGTCACCCAGTTAGGGTTTGATGGATACCCAACAGGGGACTATTTAAAGAACCTATTAGGGTTATGGTCCCTATAGCCAAAGAATACGTACGCTCAATTCTCTGTAACCCACCATCAATTACAGAGAATTTCATCTGAGTGACATTAGGCTTTTAGGCTACAGAAGATCAAACCCTCTAGCAATTACAGTCAATTACTATCGCTTCCGCCTTCGGTTCATCGTCCAGACTATGGTATTGATCATGGACTCAGGTATACTCAATGAATCTCTTCCTATCAGTTTTACTTGAATGTTCTAGGGTTTGTGTTTGGTTTTGCAATCCCATATATTCATGCTAACAGTATCGTCATTTCCTGTAGAAAATTATCAGTCCTAATTTTGATCTTATATGTGAGCTAACTACCATAGCATATTTTAAGCTCATACTATGAAGTTTTTTTAGGAGCTTTTGGAGGACACCTTATCATCTTCTTTAAGCTTATTCACAGACTGGGCTTAACAAAATTAGCTTTTAAAAAAAGGAAAGAGTTTCCATTGTGTTAAAGTGAGAGAATTAAGCCAGAGAGAAAGGAAGATTACGAGCGAGATAAAGGGAGAAAGGGAAATTTTATCGGGATTTCTTGTCATTATAATTTTCTCAGGAAAAGCTTGGGATTGTGTAATGGTGAATTGAGAGGCTGAATATCATAACTCTATTATTGAAGATAGTACAGAATTATATTCCTCAAGGGGAGGTCGTGGAGGCGTAGGCTCAAATTCAAGCAGAATTTCGATAACAATTCTTTGTGTTGATTGTATTCTTATATAGGTGTAAATTTCTTGTTTTCAGGTTTGATTGATCGAAGTTGGTGTTAGGAAAATTCCTACAACACTTCTAGAAATGAAAAAAACTTATTGATGTCATTTACACTTCAAGGTAATAAATAACTGGGAACATTATTTAACGTTTGATTCTTACTTGTTCGAATTCTCTCTAGCCTTTTCACTAATTCGTTCGAAGACTTGATCCATAATCTTTTTTCGTTTGGAATGAAACAGATAACACTTATATATTCAGAATGATATATATATATATAGTGCACCAATCTAGTCGGTTTTTTTTTTTTTTACCTATTCATAAATATTATTTTGCTCAATTAAAATTCATCACGCACGCTTTTTTATGATAAAATGTGGAGAGAGAAGAAAATAATATAATAAGTATTTTTTTTCACTCAAATTATGGTAGCTGTTAGATAATGATCCAGTGACTAAACAAAACTTATAGATAGGTAATAAACTATTAGATTGGAAACCATATATATATATATATATATATACTAGTATTAAGTAGTACTTGTCTAAGGCACATACTCGTGCATAAATTTTTCTTATTCTTTTGATAACAGTTTTGTAAATGTTCGTTTAAAGAAGTTAAAATTTTGTTATAAAAATAACGGTATTATAGTAAATAAATAATTCTATGTGGTATTATAGTAAAAGATAGTAGTATTACACACTAATAAACCTAGGAAAAAACAAAACTTTTGCTCAAATGTCGTACTACGCATAATTTCCTCATAAACCTATAGTTTTTGCGAAGCCCACCACTGAACATATGGGCTGGACCCAGCAAGTTATATCTACACTATATAAAAACAAAAAATAATAAACAAACAAAATAATAAACAAATGATTAGCAAATGATAAGCAGCTGGAATAAAATGTACATAAACCAATGCTATATTGCTATTCTCCTTTCTATATATTATTATAGACATATATATAGGGTCATAACCTAGTAGGTCTTTTTTTTATTAATTTATAAGTATTTTTTCTAGCAGTTGAATTATTATCTAACAGCTACCATAATTTGAGTAGTTAGAAAATAATAATAAAAATAAATACACATTATTTAATATTTTTCTCTCTCTATCTTTTACCATAAAAAACGTGTATGATGAATTTTAATTGAGTAAAATAATATACGTACAAAAAAAAAAAAACAAAATACGGACTAGATTGGTGCCCATAGCAAGACTTGTTATTCTTCTTTGCTCTAAAATCTTTTTATTTTCTTAGCTGTGATAGTAGAAAAATCTTTTGATCATTAAATTTTATAGCCAATGTTTAATTTTTTTAAAAGAAAAAAAAGCGTTTGATTTTATAGCCAATGTTTTATTTTTCTAAAGAAAATAGAAAAAATAATTAGGTTAACTCTTTTTTTTTTTCCGGAGGAAAATCCCTCCTAGTATTTCAGAGAAAGTGTTAGGGAAAAATCCATCGAAATTGTCGTATGATTTACTCCCATCATACCCTTGATCAATAATATTGTTCACAAGTCTTTATCTTTATTACAAACCAGAATCTATGCGGTCATTATTACTATCTTGATCAAGTTACTCAAACATATATATGATGAAGATTAAAAACGCCAGTATAATATTGTCCATGAACATTCTGAACCACTTTGCATGCTCTTGCTTCTTGTGCTCGACAACTGAGGAACATTGGTATTTTTTTTTAATTCTTCAATGGATCATCAATACTTTCAATCGACTTATTCATGGACGCTCCAAGAATCACAAATAATCCAACGCAATGAAGAAGAAGAGAGTCCCTGACTTTCCCTTCTTTTCATTCTTGTTTTATTAATGATAACTAAATGAAAAAAATAAAAAAAGTTTCAGTGCGGTCAGCTATACTGACTTGTCATATAAAATAGTAACTTGATGTGATCTAACGGTCTTAAAAATCCTCCAAGTAGTAAGAGCAAAACTAGTGCTCCTACATTAGAATTCTCCAAAAGAAACATACACAATAGCAGTTAGTAAATTACATAGACCACAGACATAGAATTTACATAATAGTAGCTGTGCCTATCTTTTTCTCTCATCACGTGAGACTTAGGTGGTGCATTCCATTAGTGGCAAAGTGTAAGCGGGCCCACAGAAAAAGAAGTTATATGTGTGGCTGGTTGTAGGTGATAGATGGGAGGGAAGCAAACAGTGTTAGTGGTACTGTTAAGCATTTGAGCTTGTTAGCTGAGTTATTAAGGCATGTTTACAAAATGGGCCCATTAAATAGCCAATTTTTTTTACACAATAAAAAAAAGTATGAATTGTCTGGGGCTTATAGCAAAATGACAGAATTTTAGGCTCAATTTAAGTAAATGTCCGTTTTTCAAATATTATAACAAAATATTTGGTATATATGTTTATATATCAAGTGTAAAATATTGTATAACAAACATAAAAATTTATATACTTAGTACATTGTAGTACATTGCAATATATATATATATATATCTATTACTATATTAGAAAAGGAAATAACTTTGGGATGCGCACCTTTTATTGCAGCTGCTCAAATTTTTTTACTATTTTCTCTTCAAACTGATAAGCCTTTCACGCTAAGCCAATTTTATTATTATTATATTTATAATGTTATATTATTTTGTTTTAGCTTCTGGTAAAAATACATACGTGTTAGCATAGGAAATTGAAAGACAAAATTAGGAGGACACGTATGAGAGATTTTTTCAATATATATGTATATTTATATTTATATATTTTTTTTTTTTTTCACATTTTCAAGCTTTAGAAGTTTCACGTATATCTATGATAATTAATGACAAACCTTTTCTTACCTTATTCTAAGAAGGAAATCGTGGATGATGATACTAGAATCTAGCTTTTTCCTTTTTTTTTCCTTGAACAAATTAATAAAACATTATAGAAATAATAAATATATGAGAAAACTTAAAAAACAAGTCTATAATTATTTTTTCCCTATTATTAAATCAGCATCTTTTAGATTTTATTAATTTAAGAATTGTCTTAGACGGCGTTAGTTTTGCATTCCCAACAATTCTTTTTTTTTTTTTTTTTTGAAATGATAAACTCGCGTATATCTTACTTCACATATGTAATGATGTATTTTATTGTGAAATGATAAACTCATGTATATCTTACTTCATATCTAGGAAAAAAGCAAAATAGCATTATGATTTAAAGCAAATATTTTTTTATTATGACTTAATAGTATAAAAGTATCGCCACTCAAAAATTTACTTGTACAACTCATTTATATTTATATTTATATCTCTTCATCTCTAGAATATCAAAAAAATTTTAAAGTCAAAAGATATACAGTATAGTATCTAAAGTATTTAATATAGTATTATATTTGTCTTTAATGTTTATCTTTTAATCAGAAAGATTTTTTTCACGCGTCTCCAAAAGATTTTTTTTCACCCGTCTCCAAAAGTTAAAATCTTCACGTATATCTACGATAATTAACGAAAAAGCTTTCTTACATATTAGAATCCAACTTTTTCCTTCACCGATTCATAAAAAATAAAAATAAAAAAACATAAAAAAAATAATTTTTCTTTTATTGCCTTCAAATCTCTATTAAATAAACATTTACACTTGCAGAAACAAGGAGACAAAAAAAAAGAGCAGCAGCAAGTACTTCTTGGTTTCATCAAATTGGCTCTCCTTTAATCTTCTTCAAGCTAGCTCTACTGTGGTAAATTGATGATTTTCTTATCATGTAATATTAATATTCTTTATTCTTTAATAATAACCTCTTATTCTAATATCAAAAATAGGTTAGTGAATTATACAAGGTGACATAGCTTATGTAGTTGGTAGATTGAGTAGATATACTCAAAGTCCTAATCAGGACCATTAGACTGCATTAGAAAGACTTGCAAAATATTTGAGAGGCACCATTGATTATGGATTAAAATTTGGAAGATCTCCACCTATTCTGAAAGGGTATAGTGATGTAAATTGGATATCTGATTCTGATGAGATAAAATCCACTAGTGGTTATGTGTTTACCCTTAGTGGAGATGCAGTGTCTTAGAAATCTTTCAAGCAAACTTGTATAGCTCGGTCTATTATGGAGTATGAGTTGATTGCCTTTGAGAAGGCATGTTCTGAGGCTGAATGGTTAAGAAACCTTCTGGCAGATCTTCCCATTAGCACAGATGTTCCTCCTTGTATATTTATATATTGTGATTGTCAGGTTGCGATTGCTAAATCGAAGAGCAAAATTTATAATAGGAAGAGCAGACATATACGTTTAAGACACAGTATAATCAAGCAGCTGCTAGAATCTAGAGTGGTGACTTTAGATTACATGAAGTCAGAGTTGAATTTGGCCGATCCTCTGACAAAACTACTAAATAGGGGGTTAGTAGTGAGTACGTCGAGGGGAACGTGACTAATGCCTAGTAACAAAAGGCAAGAGTGATAGTAACCTCACCTATGTGATTGGAGATCCCATGAAGTAGGTTCATAGAGGTAAAAACAAGTTACTTTTTGCCTTGTAGCATTATCGACTACACTTTTATGTTTACAATTGAGAGGTCCCTTCCTATGGCGAGATAATGTTTTTCTGCAGTGATTGAGGTAGAGCTAATTTGCTCTTAGTGAAATCCATGGTCTTATTATTGAGGTAGTGTATAGATATTGCAGTACGTATTTGATGGAGTGTTCACCTATATGAGTGTAGAACTGGGGGCCTGTTCCTTATCAGAGTTTAGGCAGATTCTTTAGAGTACTCATGAATTCCAAGAGGCACTGGGCCCTTAACGCGCCAACTTATGGACAACGATGAGTTTAAATTTCAGTGTAGATGCTATTCCTCTGTACCACACCAAAGGTATTTTGGTTCATAGAAACTTTTGTTTCAACAAGTATTTGTGGATCACAATTAGTTATTCTTTGGCTGGTTCATAGTTTTAAAAGCACCAACACTTATGCATTGAACTTTCATGTTATCTCTAGTATTATACAGATAATAGTATTTTAGAATTTGTGGGAAATTGTTGTCATATTTATTTATTAATTCCAAAATACTACTTGATTCTAGAGGGGAATATGCTTTTTATCCTTTTCTTCTTATGTTAACTACCTATTATATTTTATTCTCTATCTTTTACTACAAGGCTTTTTAGCCTTATTCTACAAGACCTTTTTCTACAAGGTCTTATATTACAAGGCATTTATGCCTTAGCTACCACGTTTTTTGTTTGCTCTTCTTAATATAATATATATAGTACATAGGTGAAGTAGAAAATAGAGAGAGAGCCACAGAAAGGTAGAGTCGATAGAGAGAGAGAGAGCTGATTGCTCTTTTGGCTTTGGTTGCATAAGAAAAAAATAATAATAAATAAAAGAGAGAGTTTCCTTGGTCTGTATAGTTTTATATATTGCTAGAGATATTTTTCTTATGGTATCGTTGTCTACTCTTCGTTTTTGGGAGTGCGTCCTTAGTCGGAGATTGGTCGTTGTATCTTGGAGGGAAGACCGCCATGAAGCTTATTTCGTACCCTGACACTGTCTGAGAGGGATGGAATCTTTCCTTACGGACAGTGAATGTCACGCCTCAACCACAGTTTATACTTATTTACTGTTTATTGTTAGTTATCTATATTGTAGTTTTTGTCAGTTGTTTCTATTGCAGTTTCCATATTTGTCATTATTTTTCAATAAAACTCCAATAGAGAATGCTCAAATATTAAAAAGAGTTTTTCTGAAGAAAATATCCAGTTTGTTGATGCTTCGTTTACTTCCATAGATAGTGGTTCAGGTGCATCTAATGATCCAACAGATGTCTACAGTGATGTTACAGATGATGCATAACCTAACTTCTCTACTACTTGCTGTGCTACAAGTAGTTTTTGAATTCTAGATATTAGTGTGTGTATATATATATAAACCTTATATTTTGCTGTTGTCTTCTACTTGATCAGATACATAGTTTTTTCTGTGTAGATATTTCTACGTAAATAGCTTTGTCTTTCCTAACGATCAAGTATGTATACAACATAGAACTATGTTCAGTTCTCATTGCATATAAAACTCGTAAATATTGTATTATACCTCTTTTTAAAGATAATAATGGAATGTTCTAGATATTTCCCTGTAATCCCTCAACTCCGTTCACGATGGTAGATAGTTTAGTTTGCCGAATTAGCAAAACTATAAGCAACTAAATATATAATTCAAATACATTAGCTCCAAAAGGCCGAATAAAAACCATATATAAATAGCAGAAAGTTCATCATTTTCATTTATCACCACTTTTCACAAACAACGGGGTACGTGCCACATAACTAGTATCTATATACACGCACATATATATGTGAAAATATAAGGCTTTTGTATCCGTTTTTGTCCTTCCCATTATACCTCTTCCCCTCTCTTCCTTCCCCGGTACCCACAACAGTGGTGTTCGAAATAGGGGTGGCAATTCGTGTCGGCGGGTCAGGTTCGTGTCGGGTTGAAGTCTAATATATACATAAATTATGTCAACCCGAACCCGACCCGTGACCCGTCGTGTCAGAAAAGCATCAACACTAACCCGACCCGCACCTAAAACAGGTTGACCCGAACCTGACCCGCACAACCCGTTTTGGTGAATAACACCCAATCCACAACTCGATTTTGACCCGCCAACCCGCTATAACCCGTATTTTTCTACTTATATTTTCTTTTTCTAAGTCTATTATTGTCTCATTTTAAAATAAATAAATTAGGGACAATTTATAAATATAAGTAATAACTTATAATCCCAAATACTTATATTGTACAAATTAAATATATCTATAATAATAGTCATAAACTAAAAAATATTTTTATAATTTAATTATGTATATATTTGATGGCAAGTCAAACGGGTCAAGCGGGTTGACCCGAACTCGTGTCAGGCAGGTCGACTCGATTTCGACCCGCACCCTTTTTCTTTGACCCTAACCGGCAAAAAATTATGTCGATTTCGTGTCGTATCGTAACCCGAATTGCCACCCCTAGTTCGAAAGTTAAAGCAGGCCACATTGGAGTTGTATGTTATTCATTTGGGAAGTTAAAAAGTTTAAAACCACCACTCTTCTTTTTGAAAAAGCTTTGATACCCAAGTTAAGACTTGAAACATGACTTAGGAACCAACCAAAAGATTATTTCTGTTGGCAATTAACTGCAAATACCCAATCTTTGTAAGATTATCATACATGCATACATGTAAGAAAAGGCTCGAGAAGGTTAGCTCACACGATATACCACATCAGTAAATATTGAACCAACAGTTATCCCTTATAATTGGCCTTGGCAAATAAATGCAAAAGCAATACAATTTCAGATATTCTTTTTCCAACTAAAATCAAACGGAACAAATTTCCGCAAGTCCGAAAGGAAATTGAATAATTGAGGAGATTTGCAGCGTTTATTTACAAACCAGAGGGAGTATAAATTTTTCCATATTGTACGTGGCAACCAGCCTTTGACACCATCCACCTCCTTTAATTTAGTCCTGAGAATTCATGCCTTCCTGTAGAAACCTTAAGAAGCTTGCTTCTTCTTGTACTTTCCAGAACAAGCTACATAGACCAACATATTTAGGAAGCTGAGTCCGGCCAAAAGCCAGAAAAAATAGTCAAGATGACCCTTATTCAGGTTGTCTGGTATCCAACCAGGCTTCCCGCCTTTGGTTGTGAAATAAGTTACAATGGTCAGAATGAAGGAACTCAGATAATTCCCCAAAGAAGTAGTCAGAAGTGCCAATGCGCTGCATAAACTCCGCATAGCATCGGGAGATTGGTCATAGAAGAACTCAAGTTGCCCGATGAAATAAAATATCTCGGCCGCCCCCAACAAAAAGTACTGGGGTATTTGCCATAAGATACTAAGTGGTACAGCTACACCTTTGTCGACTAAACCAAGCTCTTTGGCGAGCCGCAGTCGATTAATTTCTACCATGGCGGCAGCAGACATGCACAGAACCGAAACAAAGAGGCCGATTCCCATCCTTTGCAGCTCTGAGAAGCCCCTTTCCTTGCCTGTGAATTTCCTTGCAATTGGGACAATGATCCTGTCGTAAACGGGAACCCAGAAAATAACACTGATGACATCAAACGTTGAGAGAGAGGCAGGAGGAATGGCAAAAGAACCAATGGTTGTGTCCATCATTGTCCCTTGCTCAACAAACATTGTGGACATCTGGGCATAAACAGCAGAAAAGACTATTCCAGTAGCCCAAACGGGAAACATTCGGATCACAATCTTCAGTTCCTCCACCTGAGTAACAGTGCAAAGCCTCCAGGGATCAGAGAAGTTTCCATTATTAATCTCAGCATCAGATATTACAGCAGCTTTATCAAGGCACCTGTAATATATATATATGCACAGATAGTTCATTAAAATCCAAAGGTGCAATTTAATTTACAGTAGAAATAAGGAAATGAAATATTGATAATAGTAAGGAAATGTTGGTCATATATTCCCAGACATCAATTTAAAACACAATAGATCAAATGAACTTCTGTTCCCAAGGTTTCTTTTGATAAAACTATAATCCACCAGTAGTTTCTGCAAGAAATAAACACAAATACCTTAAAATTTCCTCAAATTCTTTTCCTATCAAATATTCAGTTGTGTATAACAAGTTGTAATGATAATCATCCGATGAATGAAGACCTACCACTAACAACAATTTGCAGCTCAATAAATTATAATTTCAACAAAATTTGATTAGCTTCAATGCATATAAGAGAGTGTGGAAAAATGAGAATATCATGCAAAATCTTACCCAAAGGGGGCTTATGCAGAACAATTAAGGCGTAAGATAGATAAATAAGCATTCACTACTATGAAAGATAATAAATTGGCAATAGAACTAAAAGCACAAGGAAAAATGTTCTGCAGTAAAATTCAAATGAATCAAATAACTAATACACCTATTACGACACTTTACTATTTTCAAATTGAATAACAAATGAAGAATTCTTTAAGATAAAATCATTTTTTTTCTACTTTTTGATAAGATAACATCATTGTACAAACATAACTTCCAAGTTCAAGCCAAATTCCAAGAAGAAGATTACCTTAGTTCATCAGTGTGCTCCAATTTACGACTTCCTTCAATGGCAGAGTTTTTGTCTTGTGTTTCAAACAGGAGACTACTGTCTCTAGGGACCTCCAGAGTCCATTTACGGAATGATGCAACAAAAACTTGGCACATCCTCGTAATAGGGCTTCCTCCAGGTTTCTGGAATCTATAGAGGGGTGTACCTGAAAAGAAACTAGCAATGGCAATTCCCATAAACAATGCAGGAATGCCAAATCCTAAACCCCAGCCAGCATTGTCTTGAATCCACACCAGGAGACTACTTGATATAAGAGCGCCAATATTTATAGAAAAGTAAAACCAATTGAAGAAAGATCCCTTCTTTACTCTCTCCTTCGGATCAGTGTCATCAAACTGATCTGCTCCAAAGGATGACACGCATGGTTTGATCCCACCAGTCCCTAGCGCAATCAGATAAAGTCCAAAGAAGAATACTGCATACTGTGCTGGAGTAGCCGATGGACATTCAGAACCAAAGCATTCTGGAGGCTTTAGTGCTGGAACTGATGCCGAGAGAGTCAAAACACACATCCCCTGTAAAATTAACAATTAACTAAGCATTATGACAAATGAACGTCTGTCTATTTTTCTTCCTTAATTATTTCAAACCTTATTCAGAGTAGGACAGTAAATAATCTAATTTAGTCTATACTGACCCATGGCACAGAGAACTAACATTCTTGTTTATTTACAGAGGTAATCTCTTGGCCAAGTAAAACAGGAGTAGAAATTATTACCCAATACCGAGAGGCCACACCTGCAAAATGCCTCTAAGTTGATCACTGGCACCTTTGGCCAAACTGGTACGCCCATCATATGTTTCAGGTTCAATCAGTGGGGGGTTTAGGTTTAGTGCAAGAGGCTACCCCACCCCATTTTGTAATGTAAAACTTACCTTCTAATAGGAATGCTTACAAGCTCATCTAAACTCACCCTTGACAAAGTTCATGAAAAAGGAAATACCTAGGATATAAACATTGTTTCTCTACAATCACGCCGTTGCAAGCGATGCCAAATCTGACCAACTCCCTCACTCAACAACCCGCCAAACCCAACCCAACCCCTCCCCTCTCCCTCTCTTCCAGAGAGAGAGAGAGAGACTATGTGATGTAGGATAAGAGAAGAATTTAGAAAGAGAATAGGTAGAAGAGAGCAAGGGATGATAGAATTTAGGCAAAAATAGAGGAATTGGTAGAAAAGCAAAAGAGAATCAAGATAAGAACTCAAAGAGAAGAAGAACCATAAAGGAGAAAACTCAATAATAACTCAATATTCATTCATAATCTGAAAAACAATTACACAGCTAAGCCTATTTATAGATAGGCAATTGGATACAACTAGGAAACTAGACTAATAAAAACGGAAAACTTAAAACTAGTTACTCAAATTAAAATAAACCTAATAATTAAATAAAACCTAATTTAATAATAATTATTATTATAATATTCCTAAAATATTCCTTTCCTATTCTTCATCAATCTCCCGGGGTTCGAGAACTCGACTCCGGCGAGTTAAAACGCGTATACAACATAAATAAGCAATTTGAAGCGAAGGAAAATCGGCAAGCGCAAGTGTTGATGCGTGATGACGATGTAAGATCTAGACTCGTTGCACTTGTCCCATTCTCTTTGGATCACAATATGCGTTTGAACACCTTGCTTCTCAAAAAATTCCCTCACATTGAAAACTAGTCCAATAGTCATATTAGAAAGAAAATCAAACAAACATGTATTTAATCCAAGTTTTGGAATTTGATGTTGAGGCTGATGTATATGTTGACTAGGAACAACGGGTAAAGGAATAGAATCACTAGGTTGAGCGGTTATGATAGGCTCAACTATAGTTGAATGTTGTTCTACAATAGACTCATCATGGTTAGGGGGTTATATATCACATGTTCTAGTTTTCATGCTTTGGTAATGTTGGTTTATACGGTCCAATTGGGCTCTAATGTCGGCTAAATTTTTGGCAATCTGGGATTTATATTCTGGAACAAACTCAGGTTGGCCATAATGAGTTGTAGCATATGTAACATGGCAAACACAAGGTTGGATGACAGAGTGAACATAAGATTGACTAATATGAGAGGTTACCTGTCCTAAGAGAACAGAAGTAGCTAAGGTAGGGAACCTTTGTCTTCGATAATAGGGTGTGAAAAATTTTTCCTCTAATTTTTCTTTAATTTCAACCCACGAAAGCTTATGATTTAAGCGGTTAAAGGCCTGTAACATCTTATGCCAATAAGACTTAGCAGAACCAACCAATGTCCAACCAGCAAAACGAATACATCTTTCATCATCAAAATCATGCCATTCAAAAAAGTCTTCCAAGCAACTCTTCCATTCCAAAAAAATATGTGGACGTGGACAACCATTATATTGAGGAACTTTTTTAGGTTGTTTACGGTATTGGTAAGGAGAATATGGCTCATAGGTATATCGAGTGGCAACATAAGGGTCATGATAGTATTGTTGGTAATAATTAGAGTTTTGAAAATTCATCTTTAATAAATTAGCATGGATCAAAACACATATTAATCAATTCTCCAACTAATAAAACCATAACAAAAAGTACCAATGTAGAAAAATATTAACCGAAGTGTTCTAGGGGCGTTGATGTAAAGATCTTTCTACAAAACGATGAATTTTGGACTCATGGAGCGAGATCGTGGAACTCAAGGTAGTTGACGGCAACAGATGGCGCAAGATGGTGGCAGCGGCTTAAGTAAATCTAGTTTTTTTTTTTTTCTTTTTTTTTTATAGCTATGAAAATTCAGGGGAAAAAAAAGGGTAATGATTTTTTTTTTTATATTTTAGAGTGCAAAAAAAAAAAAATTAAAGGATAGGCAAGAGGAAATTGAACTAGGCTCGGATACCAATAGATGTAGGATAAGATAAGAATTTAGAAAGAGAATAGGTAGAAAAGCAGGTGTGATAGAATTTAGGCAGAAATAGATGGTAGAAAAACAATAGAGAATCAAGATAAGAACTCAAAGAGAAGAAGAACCATAGAGGAGAAAACTCAATATTCATTCATAATCTGAAAAACAATTACACAGCTAAGTCTATTTATAGATAGGCAATTGGACACAACTAGGAAACTAGACACATTCTAGAAACTAATAGAAACGGGAAACTTAAAACTAGTTACTCAAAATTAAAATAAACCTAATAATTAAATAAAACCTAATTTAATAATTATTATTATTATAATATTCCTAAAATATTCCTTTCCTATTCTTCCTCACTATGTTGATAAGAAGCTAACAGATTTGATCCAGTTATCAAAATATTAATGACCACAGAATATGATAAATGAACAATAATCCAATAGAAGTAACAATTATCAAAAAGACGTGTGTCAATCAATGAAACAACAAGATGGAGGGGGGGGTGTTTGGAAGGCAGCAGCAACACCACAAATTTGTTATGTCAAGTGTTGAGGACGCTAAAAGATATTCCTACTGGCAGAAAAAGAATAAAGAATTTTCCAATTGGACTTACTATGAAGTAAACTGTGGAAAAAAGACCAATCGTCCAATATCTTCCCAAGTAAGCATCTGCCAAGATGGCTCCAATAAGGGGAGTAAGATAGCAAGTTCCTCCCCAAGTGGTAACATTTCTAGCTGCCGAGACGTTTCCTTCATGCAGCTTTTTTGTAAGATACGTAACAAGATTAGTGGAAATCCCATAGTATGCCAAGCGTTCACAGCACTCGGTACCTGCAATATATATAAAAAAGATTCAAGGAAAACAACTTGTTTAATAAGTGAAAACAACATATAAGAACAATCAAATACCTAGAATGAAGGGGCAAGCCTTCCAGTTTCCAGTATTCTGCTTCAGCACAGGGTTTCCTTTTATGTCAACTGAGCCATCACCAGTGTAAAGTCCAGTCTCTTCATTCTGAAGTAAAACATTTAAAAAACATCAGAATCATGGCTAATACAAGAAATACCTATCACAAAAGTAACGGGCACCATTTTAAGCTCAGGGTCTCTCTCCCTAAAGGAAGAAAAAATCATATGGCTATTACAGAAACGAGTATCGAAAAGTAAAGGGCACCCCATGTTCAGCTCAGGCTCCCTCGAATTGAAAGCAAGCAAAAACAGTGTTCATAAAATTCTTTTCGGATCAGAGTGACTGAGGTAAAATAATACTAAGGTTTACAGGAAAAGAAAGATATTGGCCATATAGATTCTGACACCATCTAAACAGGCTGAAACAGGAGAAAGTAAAAGCTTCTCTAGAGTCCATACTATTTCATTATCTCACCATAGAATCTGTTATATTCACTAGAGCATATCCCTGTAATCTAAAAATTAAATTCAACACCCACCTGAATTGGATAATCTTTCACCAAAAAAAAACAAAAAAACAATTATAATAATAAATTTAAAGCCAAGAAGGCCAACCAGATTCTCAATTTCCTAAATTGAAAATCATCCTAGCGGCCACAAATCAATTAAATTCTCAGGAAAACTGATATGGGTCTTGCTAAAAGGGAAAAGATCTTAGAATCAACCGTTTTGGGTGAACTGGGCTTTCAACAAAAAGAAGCAAAAATGCTAAAAACGAAAGATAAACATACCTTTTGACCCAATTCATATCCAATTACAGTGAAAGATTAGCAAAAGCTTAAAAGATAAAAGGAGAGAGAGAAAAGAGTTGGAACCTGAGGAAGAAGACCATCTTCCAAGAGCGATCTCTCTTCCTCCTGTGATTGCGAGCCCATCTCTCTCTCTCTCTCTCAACCCTCTCAAGTCTTGAGTCTCTCCCCTTTGTTTTTTTTTTTTTTTTTTCGGGTGTCTCAACTCTCGCTTTCTCAAAACTTAAATGGCCACAAAGTCCGACATGGGATACTTAGGGTGGTACTTTAATTTCCTTTTTTTAATAAAAAATAAAAAAAAAAAAAAAAACCCTTTTTTTTTTTTGCTCCGAAGAAGAAGATACTTTGAATTGGATTATTATTAGATTAGAATATAATAGTCAATAGAATAGGTATATTATATTTAAATATTCAGTTGGGTGGGGTAACGTAATGACCAAGGACAACCTTGGAAGTTGGAAGGATAACCCCTTTTCGGGAGTTGGGAACGTTAAAGTGGACTAACTCTAATAAATGTCCAATTCTTCGCTTATAAAAGTTTGGTTCTCTACTCACCTCACCTCCTTTTCTTTGTTTCCTTGTTTCCTTGTCTTGTCTCTCTCCGCATTTCCAAATTCAAAGCTGTGTCGTGTTAGATTTTTCATCTTCTTAAACAACTCGATCACGCTCGTCAAAACTAGTCATCTTGATCGAGTCATATTTGGCCGGTCTACGCATGTTTAGTTTGAGAAAAATTAGGTAAAATATGCATGAAATAGGTATATTTTGGTTTATATACTCAGTTTAAAAGCTCTCTGAAAAAATATATATGTGGAAGAAATTACTCTTAAAAATACTAAGAAAAAAATTATGTCCATCACCTTTAATTGATTTGAATCTCTTTCTCGCACAAAAACTCTCTCTCGACTGAAAATCTCAGGTAATCTAAGAATTATAGTACTCCATAATCCATACTCGCACAAAATCTCCTTCTCATCTCTTACAACGTCGTCAAACTCATCATTTTCATATCTTCTCTCCTCATTCTTCTCCATATAGTTATGGATATAATCTAAAATAGCATATTATCAAATTTCGAGATATTATGAGGTAATTTATGTGTGAAAAAATCATTTTGATGTTAATTTTTGCGAGTTTTAAAAAAAATCGTGATAATTTTCGATGGTTTTTTTGATGATATTTCGATAAAAATTATATTCTAAGCAAAATTTCGATGAAAATGGTATTTTTGATAATTTTCGATGCATTTTGATGATATTTCGATGAAAATTGTATTCTAAGCAAAATTTTAATGAAAATAGTATTTTTGATAATTTTCGATGCAATTTCGATGTATTTTCGATGATATTTCGACAAAAGTGGTATTTTTGTTAATATTTCGACAAAAATGATATTTTCGATAATTTTCGACAGAATTTTGATATAATTTCAATGAAGTGGTATTTTCGATAAAATTTTATTGAAAATACCACTTTTATCGAAATTGTATCGAAAATGCCACTTTATCAAAATATTCATAAAAATACCACTTTTATTGAAATATTATAGAAAATGCATCGAAATGCATCTAAATTACATTGAAAATTATCAAAAATACCATTTTCATCGAAATTTTGCTGAGAATATAATTTTCATCGAAATATCATCGAAAAACTATCGAAAATCATCGAAAATTATAGTGATTGTTTTTAAAAATCACAAAAATTAATCTCAAAATGATTTTTTCACACATAAATTACTTCATAATATCTCGAAATTTGATAATATGCTATTTTAGACTATACCCATAACTATGTGGAGAAGAATGAAGAGAGAAGATGTGGAAATGATGAGTTTAACGGCATTGTAAGAGATAAAAATAAGGTTTTGTGTGAGTATGGACTATGGAGTACTATAACTCTTAGATTACTTGAGATTTTCAGTCGAAAGAGAATTTTTGTGCGAGAGAGAGATTCAGATTAATTAGATGTAATGTGCATAGTTTTTCTTAATATTTTTAATGGTAGTTTCGTCCACATGCATATTTTTTCAGAGAATTTTTAAACTGAGCATATAGACCAAAATATGCCTATTTTTGTGCATATTTTACCTAATTTCTCTTTACTTTAGTTTAGTTTAGTTTCAGTTAACTTATATTTTGTGTTTCGTGTTGGCCCAGACACTATTAATAATAAAAAAAATGTATTTATAAGAAATAGTCTTTTTTTAAATATCAATTTAAAAGATGACCGTTTTATACACTAATAAAGACTGTTTTATAATTTTGTTTTCATAAATAACCATTTTTTAATTAATTTATTTTTTTTAAAGTAAATTAATTTTTTATAAAATAAATCAATTTTCAAAATATAAATCAACATATTTTGATATACTAAATATGAAAAATAGTTATTTTTAAATAATTGTCAAAATTCAATTTTTAATAATATTTGAAAAACGATCATTTTGCAAACAATGATCTAAAATTCGGCCATTTGATTAAAAAGCCCATTAGGAAATTAGGCCATACACGGCCTTTTTTGAATAGAATTTGTTAAATACAATGGATTACTTCTTTTTTCAATTTTAGTGCCGCATCTTAAAAAAAAAAAAAGTCATTTTCTATAATTGTTTTTAGAAAAAATGTTATTTTTTCAAATAATTACCAATGTTTAAAATTGGTTACCGGTTCGTTTTTTTTCTCCTCTTTTTTGTACTTTTTATTATTTTTCTTATGTCTATTGCTAGTTAAAATATTTTTCTTCTCTTCTTTTTTTTAATACCTTTGATCACTATTTACCAGCATTCGAAAAGTGGTTATCGATTACTAGTTACTATTTTAAAAAATGATATTTTTTGAAAATTATTTTAAAATTATATTTTTCTAAAAAGTGTAGTACAGGATTTGAAAAAAAAAAAATGACCCAAGGTGTTTTTTTAATTTTCTTTTGTTTTGTATGTAAAAGTCTTAAGAACTCATTATTAATCGTGTTGTGCCATGTTTATATCGTACTCATATCTATGTCTGTTATTATGCCCATTATCGTGCCTAAACGTGCCATATTTTTAATATTATTTTTACCGTACTTGTACCCTTTATCGTGCCTAAATGTGGCCCTTTTTCGCATATTCTTTTTTCATGTTCAATCATGTCTATTTTCGATATTATTTTTTTCATACATAATTTTGCCCGTTTTTGATAGTATGGTATTTTTCATACCTAACGTGCACATTATCGTACTTGTCTATTATCGTGCCTAATCATGCTTAATTGTTCTCTTCTTAAATATAATCGAGTATGTCATGGCTGATCTAAATCGTTTTTGAACTTGTAATTTTACTACGCCTATTGTTCTCTCTCCACCCCCCTCCCCGAATTTAGTTGTTGCAACATTATTCATACATATTTATTTCCGGGTAATGTTAAAAATATTTGTTGTTCTTATTGTGTAATATAAGAAAAAATATTTGTGAAATTGAAATAAAATTTTATATAAAAATAAGTTCAAATTAAAATTTACAATTTATAAGTGTATGTGAGAAATAAGAAATAATATTTAAAATTTAATAATTTAAGTACGTCGCAACTAAATTGGCATATATCTAAACTATATTAAAGTACCTAAACTATATATATTTTTTTAAATTTTATTTTCTTCTTAAATTTATTTTTATGAGCTTTTTATATTAGAGGGGACTCAAGGTGGCTTTTAGCCCATGGCCTTAATTATTCTTGAATCGAACTCTTTACCTAAACTTAATAAGTTTTGGGCTTTTTTTATTAACAATTTTTTTAAAACTTTTTAAGAAAATGTTTTAAATTTTATTTTTCTAATTTTTTTTTTACATTTACTAAAATTAAAACTATTACATCATCTAATTTAAATATACTTTTTGCAAAATGGTATCTATTGTGCCGCGTGCTATGCTGGTGCATATATTTATGTCATGCTAGTTCAGTAAGTTTAATAATCGTGTCCTGCTCATGTCGGTCCGTTTTGACACCATTAGTCAAAATTGGACAATAAATATTTAAAGAGGTTAAGTTCTTAAAGAATTTTACAAAGTAAATTTTTTTAAATGACAATTTAAAAAAAAAAAATTGATCTAAGCTTTTTGCAAATAGTTATCACTCCACTAGCTATATCACCTCTTTCAACCAAATTATAACTTTGACGAAAAAAAAGTGTCTATCTTATTAAAAAAAAAAAAAAAGACACTGTTTAAATATCTAATTTAGCTTATTTTTCTTTGTTACCCAACTAGTTCCTACTACCTTGGCAGTAGGAAGTAGGAACATTTTTCCTTGTATTTTTCTTAATTCAAATTAACTATTTTTCCCTCTTAAAGTGATATCATTTTATACATTCAATCATACAGTCATTAAGGCAAACGTGTATAGTTTCTTGCCTTCTTCAGTTGTGCTATAAAATGACACTTCATAGGGAAAATGTTAATAAGCCTTCTTATGTATGAAATTATTAGCACAGACTATCTAGAGCAACATATTCAGAAAGTTAAGAACTGCCAAAAGCCAAAAGAAATAATCAAGATGACCTTCATTAAGATTGTCTGGTATCCATATACCCTTCCCATCCTTTGCTGTGAAGTAGGTTACAATAGTGAGAAGAAAGAAGCCCAGATAGTACCCTAATGAAAGTGTTAAAAACGATAACGCATTGCATAAACTCCTTATAGCGTCTGAAAATTGTTCATAGAAGAACTCAGACTGACCAATGTAGGTAAATATCCCTGCAATGCCTATAAAAATGTATTGGGGTATTTGCCAGACAACACTAAGTGGTATTGCTTTTTTTTTTTTTGGGTCAACTAAATCAAGATCTTTGGCAACCCGCCGTTGACCAATTTCTACTACTGCAGCAGCTGACATGCACAGAACCAAAATGAAGAGGTAAATTCCAATCCGTTGCAACTCAGAAAAGCCTCTCTCTTTGCCTTTAAATTTCATTGCAATTCGTACAATCAACCTGTCATAAATGGGAAGCAAGGAAAGAACATTAATTGTTAAGTTAGGTTACTCGATTATCCAGTCACAGATGCAAAATTATACGACAAAAGCAATTAAACATAAAAAGAAGAAGAGAGACACGGTAAATTTTATCGTGGTTCAATACAAATAAGTTGTGCCTTACATGACTTAGTCCAATTAGTAATAATTCACTAGAAGCAATATGGAAATATAAACAAGATCTTATACAATGAATCTTAAACTCACTTCTAGTTACTGCCAGTTTGTGCTTTCACTTCTTCCGTGAAATTGCTTTTCGAATCAACTCTGAACTCCCCTTGGCTCTAGCTATAATTTAGCTTCATAACTCCAGCACAATCATACAAGCTTCCTCTAGTGCTCAGGTCACCAGTGGTCTCACCATCAAAATGAATTTAATAGCTAGACTCAATACACAAGGAACTCAGGCCTAAATGTACCTAAACTCTAAGAAATTTCTTCTTGCTTCTCGTGCAAGAGAGACTCTCAAGATATCTCAGATAATGCATAAGAGCAAACTTCCTATTTATATAGGCAAGTACAAAGGGACTAAAATAGTCAGCAAGGATAAATTATAAAAACTAATGTCTAAATAGTCATATAGAAACAATGATCGAGATATAAAAGTGTTATCTTGACAAAACATTCAGTGATCTTGATAAGACAAAACTAAGCAATGAGATTTATAACCTTAGATCTAAAGATTTCATCTTGACAAAACAATTAGAGATCATGAAGCAATGAGATTTATAACCTTAAATCTAAAGATTTCATCTTGACAAAACAATTAGAGATCATGATGAGACAATATAAATAATGAGATTTACAACTCAGATCTAACAGTCTAATCTTGACAAAATATTCTGATGTACAGATGAGACAGGCTCACAATATACAAAACAGTTAGACACACAAATGTTAAGACCACCACATGCATTGATTAAACAAACTTATTAACACGTGAAACACTTATAAATAGTCATGCAGACTAAACATGCTGAAAATAAAAACTGATAGAAACTAGCTTGCATACCCACAGACTAAACATGCTGACCACTGGACAGAACAACCAGCTATTGGACTCAGATTGATGATATCTTCAGTTGCTTAGTTAAGGAAAATCAAGGCAGTTCTCACAAGATTACCCAGAAAAAAATACAAAGACACAAATTGAAAATGCAACTGAAAATATAAAAATTGTTCATTACAACCCAGAAGATTATAGGATGCCAAATACACACATATTCCAACAGTAATGACATCAAAAGTGTTGAGAGAGTCTAATGGTGAAAGAGACAATAGTTGTGTCCATTATCAACCCTTGTTCCACAAACATTCTAGAAACTTGGGCATAAACAAGAGAGGAGGTTATTCCAGTGGCCAAGATTGGAAGCAAATGTACCAAAGTCCTTAATTTTTCAACCTGAGTTACAGTACAAAGCCTCCAAGGATTGGAGAAGCTCCTACTATTAATCTCAGCAATCAGCATCAGAAATCACAGCAGCTTTATCAAGGCACCTTGGACAAAAGCAGAGTTGGTTGGAATTCA
>JXTC01000436.1:149148-211928 GCA_002914845.1 Trema orientale
GAGTGCTTTAATTCAAGTTACCTTTCATGACCATTGATCATAGGGATAAAGTTGTACTAAAGTAAATAATTTACAAAAAAAGGAGTGCCTTTATATTTGAAAGGGGTGCAAATATAGCTCCCCTTAATATATATAAATATTAGTTTTAGGTGAAATCATGGATTTATCCTTCAAGTTTTCGCAATTAACAAAAATTTCTTCAAGGATTAGGAAATTACATATCTATACAAATTTCATCATTTTGTCTATTTTGGTTAAATTTAACATACATAAAGAGAAAATTACTCTTATGCCAAATATGTAATCAGGGGCGAAGGAAGAAGAGGTCCAGTGGGGCATATGCCTCCACTGGATTTTGGAAATTTTTTTTTTTACATGTATTAAAAAAAATGTGCCTTTACTAAAAATGGGCCAAAATAGTTCTATGTCCCATTGAAAATTGGCCAAAATTATACTAAGATTCTAAATTATATTGGCCCAATTTTATGAATTATAACTTATGTGCCTTAATACTCCCACTGAGTTTCATGGCTGGCTCTGCCTGTGTATGTAACCAAACAAATACCTCCGGATAGAAAAAGTCGTAATTTTTTTTTTTTTAAGAAAAAAGAAAGAAAAAAGACTTAATGAAGAAAATTTGAATACATTTTTTAAAAATCTGTCTTTGTTTTTCAGTTAATTAATGGTATTTTGGTAAGAGTATCTTGGTCATTTTAAAAAGAGAAAAGAACATAATTTTTACCAAATTAGATAGAATAGAGGAACTCGTATCAATTTACAATCAGATGGTATATATTATTGTTTGTGAATTTAATCCAGTAATATACATATATATAGGTTCCCAATGCAATAGGTATTTTTTTTAAACCTATTTATAGATATTTTTTTAGTCGTTGGATCATTATCTAACAGTTACCATAATTTGGATAGTTGAAGGAAAAAATAATAAAAATAAATACTCATTATTTAATATTTTTTCTCTCTCCACCTTTTATCATGAAAAGACGATGAATTTTAATTAAGCAAAACAAAATACCTATTGATAGCTAAAAAACAAATACCATTGGTGCCCATATATATATATATATATAGGAAAATTCTACTGTAAGAGTGCTAAAATTAATCTTACCCATACGACTTTTTTTTTACCATTAGATCAAAATCCTAAAGTTGTAAAATCATGAAGGTTCAACAGTTAGTCTATTATCGTTCACAAGTTAATAACTTTCATAGTGGATAATAGAGACATCGAAGGAGTAGCCAAATGGAGTACTGCCCAATTATGTACTGCCTTTTATCCTCTTGTACCTTTTTTTTTTTGGGGCTAAATGTACCTTGTTTAGCCTTGTTTAACATATTTTTGGATTTAAACGTGTGACATATTGATGTCCACGTAAAAACCTTGGTTAGTAGTTGGGCCAAAATTCACATTTTCTTTTTCAGAATATATTTTGCAATTTAAAAAAAAAATGATTCATGTGTAATTCACTAAAGTACATACTAGCAGAGATGAAATAAACAAAAGGTTAACACATAGATTAGTTACTAAAAAAAGTTGTTTATTTTTTAGTAGAAGTCATAGAGTAGTTATTGTGCATACTAAAAAAAATGGTTCATTTTTTCAATAGAAGTCGTAGATTAGTTACTACTACTACTGCATTAACGTGGCTAATATATATTATTTTGTATGATTAGTGTTTGATTTGTTAAGGTAAATTCCCTGGCTAATAATTGTCATTCTTTTGAAATGATTATTCAATCAAGTGATAAAATCACAATGTCTTTCCTAAAGAATCATGATTCTAGTACTTAATCAATTTGTTCAAAACTTAACTTTTTTTTTTTGACTCACAAGAACACCGGACTAAAAGGAATGATATTTTTGTCAATATAATAATATCTATACTATTCCAATAGAATAGCTTACTACAATAAAATAACTATTCTAATGGAATAAATTTAATTTGCCCATTTTTGGTAGAATAATTGTCAATCCTTCAATAAAATGGCCGGAATATTATTCCATTTCATACTCGTAGATTTTTCCCCCCTTAATTCACTTCTTAAATTTTAATTACCAATCTTTACTTTCTTTCTCCACTTTTTCTATGACTAACTATATATGAATTAAGCAATTATAAGGTTATTTAGTATAGTTTAGTGGAATCAACACTAATTTTGCTTTACTCTTACTCACACTTCATTTAAGAAATCAGTCACGTCGAAAGAGATATGAAGAAAAAAACTTCAAAACTCAAATGGAAGGAGCCTAATAACTTTTTTAGTAATTGTATTTAGTATGTTTTAGTGTCAATTTTGTAAGAAATGTCATTAGATATTAATTCAACAATTATAAGAGTATTCTTATCAACTATACTATTATGAGTGAACTGTAAAAAAATACCCTCAAGTTTTTTGCAATTTAAATCCTGAAGTTTGGACTCTGCAAAATAATACTCTGAGATTAAGAATTTCCGAAAATTAATACCATAGACTGACTTTTTGACCAGTTTTATCAACGAAAACACAATAATTCTCTCTATTAAAACTGGATTAATGCTTATTATTCTTCTTAATTTTGAGGATATTATTGTATTTTATTAGTTAAAGTTAATTAAAAAATTAACTCAAGGTATTAATTTTCAAAACTTCTCAATCTCAGGGTAATATTTTGCAGAGTCTAAATTTCAGATTTTAAATTACAAAACACTCAAATTTCAGAGTATTTTTTTTTTTAGGTTTACCATGTTATTATTGATAACTTGTACGGTTCATTAATCAAGTAAGTAGTCATCAAGTATTAGTATTAACGTTTCATTATTTATTGTCGTTAATGGCTTTATTAATACATCCAATGGCATGGATCATAATTCATAAAATAATAAGTAGGGTGGATTATTATAAGAGGGTGTTTATTGGAAATTAATGAAATGTGAATCATAGGGACATGGAATTCACCTTAACAAATTAAATATTAATCAAACAAAATAGTAAATATTAGCGTAGTAAAAATGAACAAGTTGGGCGCGTCTATAATAAGGTCGTGGAAATAAAGTCTTATGCAAGGCTACAGGCTGCTCACGATCAGATTTAAAATCAACGACCCTGATGGATGGTTTTATTCAGAAAAAATTGGCCTTACATCCATGTGATTCGGATCTATGGGTGAGTATATACCCAATCCATTTTGTTGTCTTACTTAGATCTTCTTCAACCTCAAGACCTCTTCCTCCACCGCTTTATTCTTTCGTGCTGAATACTACTACCTTTTCCAGTCCGAGTCTACGATCCTTTTCTAACCAATGACATCGTTTCGTACATGGTGCTACCGATGACGATCGGAAAGAGAAGCAACCTTTACCCCAAATCCTCCTCCGGCCATCTCTCTCCCTCATCGTTTACAACAGAGAAAGGAGCAATCTCTACCCCAGATCGATTTCATCTCTTTCTCTCCGATCAACTCCTCTCCCTTCGTCTCTTGAATCAGGTCGGACCTGGGCGATTTGAGGAAGATAGGGGCTTCTAACTAAAAGAAGTTCAAGGGTCTTATTGGGAGTTAAGATCATATGGGATTGAAACGTGACTCAATGTGTATACTCTCTTAGTGATGATCTAGGCTTCGATGCAAATGGGAATAAAATGAGATCTCTTGAAAAAAAAATTGTTGCTGAAATGTTTTTGATAATTAAACTAGTAATTGGAATTGCTTTGAAATTTGTGGTTCAGAAGATCATAGAACTCGGTTCTTAGATGGGTTCAAAATTCTATCGTTTTTTCTCTTCCACATCAATTAACTTTCAAATATTCCATTACATTAAACCTAGAGGGCGCCTCTTTCTCAATCACGTTTTTTGTCTTCTTATTTTTTTATAAGGATGGTTAATTGATCAGATTATAGATTTCGTTTCGATTTGTAGAGAAGAAGAATGTGCTATCTTTAATGAGTTCTTGATTAAAATATAAAATATACCTGATAATACATTACAGAGTAATGAGTTCAGATAAATATACAGGTTAGAGTTAATCTAGTGTTACGTGCCTCATTTTATCTAATTTATACCCTATAATCAACATAGTTGATTTGCAATCGGACGATCGAGATTAGATGGCCTTATATAGGGCTATATTATGGTAATCCTACTGTAGACGTACCCTTATTTTTATAGTATGAATGACTTTTTTCAGTATGTAACTAATCTATGACTTTTATTAAAAAATGAAACATTTTTTTAGTAACTAATCTATTTGTTAATTTTATGTTTATTTTATCTCTGCTAGTATGTACTTAGTGGATTGCACATGAACCATCTTCTTATTTTTAATTAAAAAATGTTTTATAGAAAAAAATGTGAATTTTGGCCCAACTTCCAATCAAGATTTTTTAGTGGACATAAATATCGTGAGTCTCGTTTTAATCCCAAAATACATTAACAAGTGTAAAATAGGTACATCTGGCTAAAAAAAAAAAGAATAAAAATAAAAATTAAAGAAAGACTCATTCAAAAAAATAATAAATAAATAAATAAATAAACAAAGTCACAACATGATAAAAGAGGTAGTACTCCTTGTCCTTTGGCAGTTCTCTCTTTGTTTACTCCGTGGACAATAATAGAGTAACTATTGAACTTTCTTGATTTTACAGCATAGAATTTTTATCCAGAGGTTAGAAAAGCACTCGTATATGTAGGAGTGATTTTAGCCCTCCTACAATAGAATTCTCCATATATATATATATATTTGTTGTTATTTATGAAATGCGTGGGCATAAATTTCGACTGTCGTCTTAACCAAATATAAATTTTCGTATTTTTGTAATGTATATAATACGACGGTAGGTGAATTGTCATATTTATATTCCACCTTTATTATTAGTAGAACATTACGGTTTGGCCAATTATTTATTGCTGTGGAAATTTATGTTGGATATATTTTGTAGTGCTTATTTGATTAAATAAAATAATTATTCAATCGAAAAAAATAAAGAATTGTCATTCTTTGATAAGGAACGCACATTTTTTAAATGTAGTTAATTAACATTTTATCTCTTAGAAAATTAAAGCTTGTCTTTAAAGATCAAACATATGAAAATTAGTTGCTCATTAATGTGTGCTACAATGGCTGCTTTTGTCATAATACAACAAATAGTACTTTTGAATTTTAAATATATGGTTATCTAAAATAAAATAAAATAAAATAAAAACCTTTCGATATTATTTTCTGAAAACAGAGAATTTGGATTATTAGAAAATATTGCTTGCAGAAGGTTGTTTTCTGTGCAGCGAATTTTATGTAATTATACATGTATAGTCATTGCTTACATTAAGCAGACTGCCTTGGATCATATTGTATTTCCTTGTTCTTTTCACCTGCTAGTAGTAATTGTCTTTAAACCATATCCTGATTTGACTTGCACTACCAGTAGGTGTATTCCTCTAAAAGGAAATTCCCCATGGTCAATATGGGGCAACACATTCACATTATGATTCAGTCCTTTACATTGCCAATGTAATGAACATGTTTAAATACAAACCAGCAACAAAATAGTCATTTACACTTGGCTTTACACACTCAGCATCTTCAGCTTGTGTTCTCTCAGAAATTATACCTACTTAGTAAAAACCTTAAGAAGCCTTTTTCTGTTTGAACTTCATGGCAAAGACTACGAAAAACAACAAATTCAAGAAGCCAAGACCTGCTGAAAGCCAGAAGAGATAATCAAGATGACCTTCATTCAGATTGTCTGGTATCCATCCAACCTTGCCACCTTTTGTTGTGAAGTAAGTTACAATAGTCAGGATAAAAGAGCATAGATAGTATCCTAATGAAAAGCTTAAAAGAAATAACGCACTGCATAAACTCCGCACAGCATCTGGCGACTCTTCGTAGAAGAATTCAACCTGTCCAGCATATGTAAATACCGATGAGGTTCCAATAAGAAAGTATTGGGGTATCTGCCATAAGATGCTGAGTGGTACTGCAACTTTCTTGCCAACTAAGTCAAGTTCTCTGGCAAGCTGCAGTCGATTAGTTTCTACAACAGCAGCAGCTACCATGCTCAGAACTGCAGTGAAGAGACCAACTCCTATACGTTGCAACTCTGAAAAGCCTTTTTCCTTGCCTGTGAATTTCCTTGCAATCGGGACGATCACCCTATCGTAGATGGGAACCAAGAAAAGACCAGTGATGACATCGAAAGTTGAAAGGGATGCTGGAGGAATGGTGAATGAACCAATAGTCGTGTCCATCATCATTCCTTGTTCCAAAAACAATGTAGAAACTTGGGCACTAACAGCATACAAGACTATTCCAGTAGCCCAAATTGGAAACATATGGATCAAAGTCTTCAGTTCTTCCACCTGAGTAACAGTGCAAAGCCTCCAAGGATTGAAAAAATCCCCACCACTAATTTCAGCATCAAAGACGATGGCAGCTTTATCAAGGAACCTGTGACAAAAGTAAATTTCATTGGAATTTAAAAGTGCAATATACATTTTTGCAAAGAACTAAGGAAATAACTTATTAGTAAAATGTCGAAAACTGGAAAGTTGTTATCATTTCAAGAAACGCAATTAAACATTGTTCTTTCTTCTTATGGTAAAACTATAATCCACCAGTAGTTTCTCCTAGAAAACAAAAAATAAATTCAATGAAACATCCCCCAATTTGCTTGTATTGCACAGGGAAAGTATAGGACTAGTCCTCATAACTCTGCTTTATAATTAACTTCAATGCGTAAAGATATAAAGATAACAAGAAAAAAGCAAGGCATGCAAAGTCTTAGCAGAAGAGGCTTGTGCAAAAGAGTCATCAATAGAATAAAGGAAATATGCGACACGACAAGAAAAATAATTACCATCGAAATAGAACCAAAAGCAGAAACCACTAATATGAAAATTGAAGAGAGGATCACTGCATTAAAAGAGCCAATTAGACAAAATATTATTTTCAATCTGGATAAGCAATTTAAGAATCCTTTCAATATAACGTTTATGATTTAATTATTAGTTTTGTGGGAGTAAGATTATAACAAGAGAATTACGTCAATGTATCAGTATGTTCCAGCTTATAGCTTCCTTCAATAGCAGAACTGTCCTGAGTTTCGTACAAGAGACTACTGTCTTTAGGTACCTCTAAATTCCACTTACGGCATGACACAACCAAAACTTGGCACATTCTTCTAAATGGGCTTCCCCTTGGTTTCTGAAATCTATAGAGAGGTGTTCCAAAAAGAAAAACAGCAATAGCAGTGCCCATAAACAACGCAGCAATACCAAATCCTAGACCCCATCCAAGATTATCTTGAATCCACACAAGAAAAGTAGTTGCCATGACAATGCCAATACAAATTGAAAAATAAAACCAGTTAAAGAAAGATCCCTTCATTACCCTCTCCTTTGGATCAGAATCATCAAACTGATCCCCACCAAATGGCGAAACACATGGTTTGATCCCACCAGTCCCTAGAGCAACCAGATAAAGTCCAAACAAAAATACGGCAGATTGTTCTATAGTTGGTGAGGGACACTCAGATCCGACACATTCTGCAGGCCTCAAAGCTGGAATTACTGTTGAAAGAGTCAAAGCACACATTCCCTGTACATAATAACCAAATAATCAATTCTATGATTAAGTGTAATGTTATGCATAGGACTCATTACCCTAGTAGGAGTCACATATATGTTTGTAGTGTTTAATTCTTCCTGGAGTCCTATACTTTGGTTTGAAGCTCCTAGATTTTCTAAAATATAACTAGTGTTCTTTACAGCAACTCGTTTAAAGGGGCATTGCACTGCCTTCAAGTGAAAACAAATATGTCTTGGTTGGAGGATAGTGGCTTAAGGTAATTGAGATTCTTATTTGTATCAGAAGAAAGAAGAGGAGGATGATTTTGTGGTTACTATGAAGTGGATCACGGAGAAAGCAGCAATCGTCCAATATCTTCCCCAGTAAGCATCTGCTACACCCGCTCCAATAAGTGGCGTGAGATAGCAAGTGCCTTGCCATATGGAAACAGTTTGTGCTGCTGAGGCATTTCCTTGGTGCAGCTTGTTTTTAAAATAAGTAACAAGATTGCTGGAAATGCCATAGAAGGCCAAGCGTTCACAACATTCAGCACCTGTTACATGTTATATGTGTATAAGGAGATCGGCTCGTTCAATAGTATAAGCAACACCAAAAAAGAAAGAAAAAAAAAAAAGCAAAATACCAAGAATGAAGAAGCACGCTTTCCAATTTCCAGTATTCTGCTTCAGCACGGGCTTCCCGTTGATGTCAACTGAGCCATCACCAGCGTAAAGGGCACTGCCCCCATTCTGAACGTGATGCACATAAGCCATCATATAGATCACTTAGTACAAACTCATAGTCACTCAGATATCCAAGATATTAAAATTTTTAGACCAAAGTTCTTCCTAAGTCAGTTCCTAAAATTTCCAAGAAGTTCTAATCAGATGCTCTTATTTCTTAAGCATAAGATGATGTCACACCCTCCTCTTCCATTTTATTCTCACTCTGTTTTCTGAGCAGGACAAAAAAAACTGTTGTGTTTATAGTCAATTTGATATGATTGTTTTTCTTTGGGGCTCCGCTTTTCTTTTTCTTTTATCCCTATTTTGTAATCTGGTAGGTTGAGAACTTGTTTGTGTTTTCCTTCCCATTGGTAATGTACTCTTTTCTCCAGAAAAATGAAAAACAAATGAAAAAAGATGAAAAATGCTGTGTTTAACATTACAGAGCCACATGTGGAAATCCTAAAATACAATCAACACCCTCCAAACAAATCTAACTAAAATAATAAATGAAATTAGAGATACATCAATTTCCCTTCTTTGAAAGCTCCTTGGAAGCTGACTAGCTGAGCAATGATTGGCAAAAGGCTTATACTTAGCTAGTGCAGTGATGATATTAATTTGTTTTTTTTTTTTTTTTTTTTTGTTGTTGTTGTACTAATACATTTCAAACTTAAACAAAAACATAGTTCAAGTGATCATGACTTAGAATTGACAATTTTACCCAAAAAAAAAAAAAAAAAAAAAAAAACTGAATGAGCAACTAACTTATTCTTAAAAAGATGCTATGACTATACTTAAAAATCCTCTTAACCAACCTTATCCGCCCCAAAAAATCCTCCAAGTTGAATTGAAGATTTACCCATTTTCATAAGATATCAGTCCCTTTTATCATTATAAGGTGCAAAGGGACCCCTTGGGTGTAAATATCCCAAGTTTCTTCTTATTTAGGCAAGAAGCAAAGTTTAAGATTTTAAGATAAAGAAGAGAGAATCAAAACCTGAAGGAGAAGACCATTTTCCAAGAGCGACCTTTGATCTTCCAAAGTAGCCATTTCTCCACTTCTCTCTGCTTCTGTCTCTCAACTCTAATCTTCCAAAACAAAATGAGTACAAAAATAAATAGAGAAAAGATAAGAATCTTGTATAAAGAATTAGCAAGTGGGAATAATTAAACAATTGTTCAAATATGGAAAAATAAAATACTAAGAATAATAAAAATTTGCCAATATTATATGAGGTAGTGGCCTGAAGCATGTACTTTTCAACCATTTCCATTATTGGCGGTAAAAAGATGAGCGAACTGAGGGAACACCAAGGAACAATAACAGCAAGAACAAAAAGTCACTCTCCCTATATCAAACTAGAGTGAGAAAGAGGGGAGTTTATAGATAAGGTTGAAGCTGCGTGTGTTTATTCCTAATGAAAATAATAGGGGTGGCAATTCGGGTTACGACACGACGACACGACACGATTTTTTGCGGGTTAGGGTTGAAGAAAAAGGGTGCGGGTCGGGTTCGGGTCGACCAACCTGACACGAATGAAAAACAGGTCGGGTTCGGGTCAACCCGCTTGACACGAACTTGACCCGTTTGACCCGCCAACAAATATATATATAATTAAATTATAAAAATATTTTTTATTTAATTTGTTTATGACTATTATTATAGATATATTTAATTTGTACAATGTAAGTTTTGGGATTATAAGTTATTAATTATATTTATAAATTACCCTTAATTTATTTATTTTAAAATGAGACAATAATAGCCTTAGAAAAAAAAAATATAAGTAAAAAAATACGGGTCATAGCGGGTTGGCGGGTCAAAAACGGGTTGACGAGTCAAAATCGGGTTGTGGGTTGGATGTTATTCACCAAAGCGGGTTGTGCGGGTCGGGTTCGGGTCAACCCGTTTTAAGTGCGGGTCGGGTTAGTGTTGATGGTTTTCTGACACGACGGGTCACGGATCGGGTTCGGGTTGACATAATTTATGTATATATTAGACTTCAACCCGACACGAACCCGACCCGTTGACACGAATTGACACCCCTAGAAAATAACAATGACAAAAAAATATATATTAGGCACGTACCACCTCGTTGTTTCTTGTTAAATAGAAGTTAAAAATTAAAAAAAATTAAGTTTCATCTTGTTAAAAAAAAATAATAAGCAAGTGAGCAAAAGTTGACAAATTAAATCAGCTAAGTTCAATTTTATAAATTTGCATTTAGTTAAATCGGTTAATTATTGATTTATGTTTATCTTATCTGCATCTATGAGTACTGCACCCCCTTTCTTATATCATTAAATTGGACAATACTGAAGACTCAAGTAAACATGTAGACTCTATTATATTTTTTTATTTCTTTTTTCCTTTACCGAATTAGAAACTATTTTTCACCTTCTCATATACTTTTCTTTTCGAAGAACATAGGAATGGTATCTTCTACTAAATACTAAATAATTTATGAAAATTTTCCTGTAATATAAATTAGAAACAATAATTATAATACAATTATATATTTCTTTTAAAAAAATATAATACTTTGATGATGTAAAAATATAAATGATAATATCATACATAAGTAATTTAAGAACAACTCAAATGTTATAGAAAATTGCCTTAAAAACCCAAAAAAAAATGTTTATAATCTTTATAAATAACAATATGTTCCTAAATATAAGAATCATATAGTAAAGAATAAATGAATATTAGCTGTAACTTCAATCTCAAGTATTAGGTCAATTTTATTGTCTAAATAAGTAGAAAAATCTTTTTGGATGTGACTTCCATAATGCTAATAGATGTGGTGCCAACAAAAAGTAAAAAGTCTTGTCACTGTATTATACTTGATATATGTTATATAAGATTCATTAGTAAGAATGATACAGTTTGTATAAGATTTTGGAGTTAGATTGTGTTAACCGATTATTTTTAAAAAATATTATGTGAACAAAAACTTTGGTTGTCTAATATAATATAAGATATCTAATGAATTATCTATTTTGTATTTGGCTATTTAGAATTTTTTTTTTAAATGTTCGAATTGTGAGTTGTATGATGATAGTCAAATTTATTAAAGAATTTGGTGGACAAAATACATTTTAACATTTTAAACATAAATTGAGTTTCTTACTCTTTCTAGTTTTAAGAATAACAAATTATGTCTATTTTATTCTTGGCATTAACATTTTCTTAAGTATATTTTTTCGAGATCAACATTTATCCAAATAAACCCAAGGCCCCAATACGCGCCCAAAGCCCAACTTACACCAATTATGTATGGAAAGAGTCAGTTTTCAGTTTTTTTTTTTTTTTAACACACCGCCTCATGTAATCAAAAACACACCCAGTAAACCGTGAAAAGCAATTGAATACAAAAGGACAAAACAAAAAGAAAAATAGTTGAAGAGCTGCTTTTTTGGATCACCCTTATTATATAAGGATATAGACATAAAATCTCCATGAACTAATATTATTAGGGTAGAAAAAAATATTATTTAATTTAAATGAATTATTTATTAATTATCAATAAATAAACATATATCATTTTAAAAGTTGTTATATTGAAACTAAATGTAATTGTATAATGCAAGGTTAGAAGATAATGTACCTGTAAGTTATTAATTAATATATGAACTAAATGTAATTTAATCTCCATAAGTAGTTATTAATTTTATCAAATCATTACAATTTACATATATGGATCCTCTGCAGTGTCTGATTTGAAAGGGGTTGAAAAAAATATTTGTTTACTGATGTGATAAGATGAGATGAGATGAGATGATGAGATCATGAGAGCATTGTGAGTATAAAGATGAGGATCCCTCTTGAGTGAAACGGATTTGCAATAATGAGTTTAAGGTCACGTTTCATAGAGAGGAAAGAAAATGTGTAGGAAAGAAATAGAAGTATTTTTTTTTTTCATAATTATTTAATATGAGAGAAACGAAAACTAATTTATTTTAATATTATTATTTTACCATCAATATAATAATTTTAAAAATTAGTATGCAAAGATAATTTGGTAAATTTATTTTTTTTATTGGCTAAAATTTTTTCTTTCCACTTTTCTCTCTAATTTGGAGAGGAAAAAAATTGTGAGCCCCATCTTAACTTTTTCCTTCCCCTTTTCTCCTCTATTTTCTTTTCCAAATAGAACTTGGAGTCTTTTTATTTTGTTTTTTTTTTTTTAATTCTAGCAACAAAAAACTTAGGTTTCTAGTTAAACAAAAAAAAAAAAATCTTGAGATTTTGAAATTTAGTTAAATTGGGCCCTAAAAAACTATTTGATCAAAATTTAGCGTGCATAGCATGATTAAGAAATTTCAAGTATACTTGATCAAAATTCATTATATCGTTTAAACAATTTTATTTCTGCCACGCCGTTATATCGAGAATCTGCACCGCATACCCATAAGGCAAAGCTCCATAGGCATATAAGGTATCTATTTATTATCCAATATAATTAAGAATAATTAGCCTCCAATAAATATCACTATATAATGTAAAATCCAATAATTCTTTTAAAGTATTCAAATATTCAAAATAAATACTATACAATGGAAAACATAATCTAATAATTCGTAACAATCAACTCTTTAAGTCTTCACATTTTCTCAATAAAAATGAATGACTTTCCCTTTTCCACTTATGAACTCCAATGCATCCTAATTGTCCAAATAAGTTCTCCCTTAAAGAATTTCTTAACTGACGATCTTTAAAATCTGTGAAAGAAAATTAAAATGATGAATTATAAGCCCAGTAAGTAACTAGTAACCTTAACTAGATGGATCAAGCATATATAATTCGAAAAGATTGATTAATATCTTCCAAAACAAAATCAGTTTCAGAACTTAGTACTTTTCGAGATAAATCAGATAAAACTGTTTGGAAATCAATTTAATAAAAACAAGAAATAGGTTGTCAAAGTTTGTCTTTCAGTCTCAGTCAATATTCAAATACTTTCAAAATACATCTCAATAGCTTTTGACGACTATGACCATATATAACTCCTGTGACTAGGTCTATTTTTATTACACTTAATCTTTGTAGCTAGGTCTACATTTGCTACGTTTAACCCATTTAGTTAGGTCCAAATTTACTATATTGAATCCCTGTAGGTAGACCCACATTTAGTATGTATACTACAATAATAATACCTTTTTATTGAACTTTACAATAGCATTCTTATGGAGGAATAACCTAAGTAGAAAGGTCAAAGTTAGAGCCAGATGTGTAAAATACCCCTGTTCTAGTGGTGTTGAAACTGGATCCACCTAGGATATAGCTTCATATTAGAAGGCAAAGAATAATAGGCTATTCTGGGAGAGAATAATAGGCTATTCAAGCCATACGAGAAGGTAAAGAATAATAGGCTATTATGGGAGAGAAAGGTCAAAGCCAGAGCCAGCTGTGTAAAACACCATTGTTCCAATGGTATTGAAACTGGATCCACTTAGGATATGGCTTCATATTAGAAGACAAAGAATAATAGGCTATTCAAGCCATATGAGAAGATGAAGAATAATAGGCTATTCGGGGGGGGGGGGGGGGGGGGGGGGGGGGGGGGGGGGGGGGAGGAGGAGAGAGAAAGAGAGAGTTGGTGATTTTGGCTAAAGTACGGAGTCAGGAAGAGAGGAAGTTCAAATTATTTTGGATTTTTTCCCCAAACCGCGTGCACCTCAGATTTTTTTAGTACAGTGTATAATGCTTTTTAAAGAATGCTATTGTGAAGTACAATAAAAAGGTATTATTGTTGTAGTGGTTCCTCTCAATAATGTCAATTTCTCACGATTTAAAACAATTCTAACATATCTCTAAAAATCACCAAACTTAGGAGACAAGTTCTACAAGTAATGAGGGTCCTATAAGTGTCAAGAATGTGACTGTGGAGTCCCTAGGTCAGCATCATATAGTTCCAAAAGCTGCTACCGCGTTTTGCTAAAAGTTTTGAAAGATTTTTTTCCAGATTCATATTTCTCATTTTAATAGGCCATAACTCTTTGGTTAAAACTCCGTTTTTTATGATCTATATGCCGTTGAAAACTTTATTCGATAAGCTTTCCAATTATATAAAATATGACTCAATTAGACAACTAAAAGTTCTTGAAAGGCCAGTTGTAATTACTATTATGTTTTCTACCTTTGTCAAGCACTCAAAAATCTATGACTTTTGCTTTACCATATCAAACCACTCAAAGTTTGTTGTATTTGAATCCTAAAATACATAGGCTTCATCCTATATCAAATTTATACTTACAGTTCAAGTATCATTAATGGGTAAATTAATCAGTATTGGGTAAATCAAAGCCCTGAACTTAGATATTCAATTTCAATCTTAAAACTCAACTGAAACATAAATCTCAATTGGTTATATATATATAGTCTATAACCTTAAGAGTGTGTTTCAATAATCTGTAATAATAATCCTCTTATTCTTCTTCTTCAAAGTGTAGAGCCATCTCTTCTCTTCTTTAACACACAAAGCCAATTCTCTGTCTTTTCCCATAAAATTTGCGTGTAAAACTAAATAGAATATTAGACTTTAGGGTTTCTTAAAAAGAGAATTATTTAATTATCAAAATAACCCCCAATAACAACTATTAATAAAGGCTATATAGTCTTTTATTTTATCCATTATTTTCTGTTCTCCATGTATACATATATTTGATATATTCTCTTTTTTTTGGTGTGTCTAGGGAAAATAAAATTTCTCAGTTGTTTTATATTTTTAAACCATTTTTTTTAATTTTGTTTAATTGAAAAATGTCAACTTTTTTGATATAGAATGATATCATTTTTATCTTAATTGGGGTGCTTGGCGATGAAAATAGCCTCACACAATAGCACACGAAATTATATACTAAGGACAAATAGGTTATTGATTTATTTCATATGCTAATTTTAATTTACTATGTCAATAATTCATGCCTAATTTAATTGGATTTTTTAATTCAAAACTTTTATGTGATATAACTATAAACTTTTTTTTTTGGTTGTTAAAATTAGAAAAATGTAAGGTTTTTATTTTTTGGCTTTTTATTACCAAAACCCCCTGAACTCGGAACTATTCAGTTTAATTAACCCTGAACTCAATTTTTTTAGAACAAACCCTCTGAGCTCGGAATAATTTAGTAAAATTAATCTTGAACTCAATTTTTTAGAGCAAAATTCCTTGAAGAGTGCTAATTGACAACAGTTTTGGATAGAAAAGATTAAAAAAGATTAACGTAGAACAAAAATATAATAATGAGGACCTAAAAGCTACAAATAAGATAATAAGGACTTAACAGTAATAAAACTAGCAGAAACACTTTTTTTTTTCTAACAAAATTAATATTAGGGGACTTCAAGAGGTTTTGCTCTAATATTAGGGTACTTTATAGGGTTTTGCTCTAAAAAATTGAGTTCAGGGTTAATTTTACTAAATTGTTCCGAGTTCAGAGAGTTTTACTCTAAAAAATTGAGTTCGGGATTAATTTTATTGAATTGTTCCGAGTTCAGAGGGTTTTGATAATAAAAACCTTATTTTTTATTTTTTATCCAGAAACTCATTTTTTTTTTGGCTAAAATTAAAAAAACAAGGTTTTTTTTTATTAATAGCTCAATTTTTATGCTTTATTTCTTTTGAGTGATGCTAAATATTTTGACAAATTATCATTAAAAAAAACTTAAATGATGTGACATTATATTATTTATCAATATTTAGTGTATGATTCACTCATTACTTATCATCTAAGTTGCCACATCATTCAAGTTATATTGTCAAAATAACTTGTCATAATATTTAACATTTTCTATTTCTTTTACGTATTTAATCAATTATAAATTTATATATTTGTTGGGCTCTAAAGGAATTAAAAAAATTATTATTTTTATGTATTTAACGATATTATTAATTTAGTGCACTAGCTCAAACTGGGGCCATGAGATATTATTATTTAATTGACATTCTGTTATCGAGGTTTACGGTACCAAAACTAATGTTTTATTTTTCCTAGAAAAGAAATAAGAAATTCCTGTTTGTTATAAATATAGTGTATAGGTGCATGTTTGACCTTCTATAACCCTTAATTATTTACACTTATAACATCCATATTAAGACTATTCAGTTGGTATCCCATAACCTACACATTGATATCTCCGTTTAGTAGTATGTCTTATTGTAACTCACGATTATTAGTATTCTCCAATTTACGATTATTACTAAGCATGTAAGTTGATGAATAAGAAGTAGAGAATAATAAATCGTTTCCTCAACATATTCTGCAGTATTCTCGTTTCAAAATTTTAAAAACTATTTTTCCCTACAGTTCACCTACAAGACTCTTCGATTCCCATTATACTACCAATTTTTTGTACTATCAGGTGCTAGTATAGGGCTTGTACTATTTTCTCTTACCAAAATATTATAATACATAATAAGAAATATAACAAAGAAAAGTTTCGCCAAATATAGCAATGTGATGAATAAGCTTGAAAACAAATCACCAGAAAAAACTCACTTTATACTTTGTCTTTCACAACCTTTACTTATTCAACTTCTTGGGTTTATTAATCACAGAAATGAAACCTTTCCCTGGGAGTTCCCTTAAGCAGCCCTCTTCTGTTTGAACTTCCTGGCAAAGGTTATATAAAGCAACATATTCAGTAAGCTGACAGCTGCCAAAAGCCAAAAGAAATAATCAAGATGACCTTCATTCAGATTGTCTGGTATCCATCCAAAGTTGTCATCCTTTGTTGTGAAGTAAGTTACAATGGTCAGAAGAAAAGAGCTCAAATAGTATCCTAATGAAAGGCTTAAGAGCAGTAATGCACTGCATAAACTTCTCATACCATTTGGTGACTCTTCATAGAAGAACTCAATTTGTCCAATGGAAGTAAATACCTGTGCAGTTCCCATCAAAACGTATTGAGGTATTTGCCATAAAATACTGAGTGGTACGGCTACTTTTTTGTCAACTAAATCAAGTTCTCTGGCAAGCCGCAGCCGATATATTTCTAGAACAGCAGCAGCTGACATGCTTAGAATCGAAGTGAAGAGCCCGATTCCCATTCGTTGCAACTCTGAGAAGCCTTTTTCCTTGCCTGTAAATTTCCTTGCAGTTGGGACAATTACCGTATCGTACATGGGAACGAAGCAAAGAATAGTGATGGTGTTGCAAGTCGAGAGAGAGGCTGGAGGAATGGTGAAAGAACCAATAGTCGAGTCCATCATCATCCCTTGTTCCAGCAGCATTGTAGAAACTTGGGCAATAACAGCTGCCAAAGCTATTCCAGTAGCCCAGATTGGAAACAATCGGATCAGAGTCTTCAATTCTTCCACCTGATTTACGGCGCAAAGCCTCCAAGGATTGAAGAAGTCCCCACCACTAACCTCAGCATCGGACATAACAGCAGCTTTATCAAGAAACCTGTGGCATAAGTAGAATTCACTGAAATTTGAAACTGCGTTATACTTTTCTACAAGGAACTAATAAAGAAATAATTTAAGAGACCTCATTATTTCAAGAAAAGCTACAGATCGAACAACATTATGTCTTTTTTTTTTTTTTTTCTAATCTGGCAAAACCACAATCCACCTAAGTAGTTATCCAACTTTCTTGGTTTACGAAGGGCAAGTATAGGACTAGTCCATGTAACTCTGCCTTTTTTCACAAAACTCTGCCCTTTCACACACAATGCAGAAACTCAACTAAAACAGTCTATTAGACTAACTATGTATTATTTTCCATTAACAGATGAGCATTTTTTCAAGATAGTTCCGCACTTTGATTATTACTTTTCAGCTCTTAAAATTATAATAAGAGAACTACCTCAGTGTATTTGTGTGTTCCAGTTTACAGCTTTGTTCAAGGGCAGAACTTTTGTAGTCTTGTGTTTCATACAGCAGATCACCATCTTTAGGCACCTCTAGATTCCACTTTCGGCATGATGCAACCAAAACTTGGCACATTCTTGTAATAGGACTGCCCCTTGTTTTCTGAAATCTATAAAAGGGAGTACCAAAGAGGAAAAAAGCAATAGCAATGCCCATAAAGAATGTAGGAATACCAAATCCTAGACCCCATCCAACATTATCTTGAATCCACACAAGAAAAGAACTTGCTATAAGCATGCCAACACAAACTACAAAGTAAAACCAGTTAAAGAAAGATCCCTTCTTTACCCTCTCCTTTGGATCAGTATCATCAAACTGATCCCCACCAAATGGTGAAACACATGGTTTGATCCCGCCCATTCCTAGCGCAACTAGATAAAGTCCAAATAAAAATACAGCAGATTGTTCAGCAGTGGCTGATGGACACAAAGAACCCACACAGTCTGCGGGCCTCAATGCTGGAATTGCTGCTGAGAGAGTCAAGGCACACAATCCCTGTACAAAATAACAATCAGTTAATCAATTCTGTTTACTTGTCTAGTATAGCATACTCACTCATAAATGTTAACATGGAACTTCGCACAATTGAATACAAAAGTAACCCCACAGCCGAAAGAAATATTGATTAGATATTATTCCGTAATAACCAAGTTTATTGAGGAAGAGGTTTCATGTTCAAGACATAAGACCATCTCCAATGCATTATGCTTAAAAAATGATGGGCCAATGCTAAATTTAGCATGTATTTTTTGAATTTTGCTCCAAAGTATATATGCTAAAAGAAATATTATTTTGCATTTTAAACATTAATTTCTTGTATTAAATATATTTTTTTCTACTATATACTCTTATTATTTTATCTTATAATTACTAATCATAAAAATTAACTTTATCTACTAATTTAGAAGAACTCATATTTTATATAAATGAACAAATTAGTCAGTGCAAAATAAATCATAAATAAAAAAAATATTCTCTTATTAATTATAATTGATTGTAATTTAGTAAAGATAAACTTGTAAATAAAATTTAATGAAAAAAAATAAATACATACATTTAATTTTTGAAATATTATAAAACACATGAATATTTTATATATAAAATAGTGGCAATGTTGTAAATTAAATCATAAATAAAAAAAAAATTCTCTTATTAATTATAATTGACTGTAATTTAGCAAAGATAAATTTGTAAATAAAATTTAATGAAAAAAAATAAATACATATATTTAATTTTTGAAATATTATAAAACACATGAATATTTTATATATATAAAATAGTGGCAATATTGTAAATAACAACATATGCTAAAATTTAGCATGTGTTATACTTTGTGCTATATTTGGCATAACAAACAGTACATGCTAGAAACTATGCCAAATATAGCACATCATTGGGAAGCTATTTTTATCACCTAATGCTAAATATAGCACATTATTGGGGAGCCCTTTTTTTTACCCAAATGCTAAAATTTAACATTAGCATGACATTTAACATATCCATTTGAGATGCTCTAAGAATTTAATTTAGAAATAAGGGAAACCCCACTATGCTATTTTTCACTTTTTTTTTTCCTCCCCGAAATGCCTTTGGTTTTTTACAAGTTCCACTGAAAGATAACCAATATTCTTTACATCAAGTTAACGTAAAGGGGCATTGCCTTGAAGTGTAAAACAGTAGGTTTCTAAAATTATGCCGCGGTAAGAGGTCAGTGACTCAAAAAAGGCACCAAATGAGATTCTTCTTTGTATCAAATTAAGAATAAAGATGAGGATTCAATTTTGTGGCTACCATGAAGTAGATCACGGAGAAAGAAGCAATTGTCCAATATCTTCCCAAGTAAGCATCTGCTACAGTGGCTCCAATGAGCGGTGTGAGATAGGAAGTGCCTTGCCAAATCGAAACAGTTCTTGCGGCGGAGACATTTCCTTGGTGCAGTTTGTTTGTAAAATAAGTAAGAAGATTAGTAGAAATACCAAAGGCGGCCATGCCTTCACAACATTCAGCACCTGTTACATGTATCAATGTTTCATATATAAGGAAATTGGGTAGTTCAAAACTGAAATCAAAACTAAAATACACAATTGAATACCAAGAATGAAGGAGCATGCTTTCCAATTTCCGGTATTCTGCTTTACCACGGGCTTCCCGTTGATGTCAACTGAGCCATCACCCGTGTACAGCTCACTGTCTCCATTCTAAATATTATACAATACAAAATTCATTAGGAGCCAAGAACTACATAGAACAACACAAGTATTGGTGAATTTATATTACTCTCTTATTACTATATAACCGTAATTTTAACAATCTATTGAAAGAATAAAATTTGCCAGAAGTTCTTAAAGCTCTCTCAAGGTATAATCTTCTTGCATACATGGACAAAATTCAACTGAAAACAGTAAATTAAAGAAAAAAATAATGCCAGATGTTATTAAAGCTCTCAGCTGGGATAGTCACTCTAATATACAAAATATTAAACTTTTAAACCAAAGTTTTCCCTTTTCCTTTTTTTTTTTTTTCCCTCTTCTTAAAGTAACGGCTTGAGAGCTTAACAAAAACAATATTAAAAGTGAAAATCCTAAACAACAGTTAACGAAAAAATAATAATAATAATAACTGCACCCGCGTTGACTTTAAATGATTCCCTCCAATCATGACTTAGAGTTCAACAATTTTACCCAGAAAAAAAATATTGAAAAACTTAAAATTTATTTAAAGCCACGTAAGGGAGTTTCAATCGTAAAAAAATAATACTGGCTTGTAACCATGTCATGTTCCTATACATATGCTAAAACTATACAAAGAAAAGAAAACCTCCAAACCAATTTAGTTTTCGTAAATAGTATGAAAATTACTAGTTAACTAGGCAAGAAGTAAGCTAAAGGATTTATAAGATAAGAAAATCAAAGAAGAGAGAGATCAACTGAGAAGCGAAACCTGAAGAAGACCATTTTCCAAGAGCGACCTTTGATCTTCCAAAGTAGCCATTTCTCCACTTCTCTCTCTTCATTTGTCTCCCAACTTCTCATCTGCCAATTTAAGCAGAAAAGAAAAAATGTACTTAAGAAGTGAGATAATATAGAAATGTCGAGACGGGAAGAATATGACAATAATATGACGTAGGGCCTCCAACCACGCTTTCTTTCTATAATCATTGGATTCAAATCACAAGCATAAACTATGACTCAAGAGCACTATATATATGCCATTGTTATTCTCTTAAGTAGGGACATATGTTTTAAAAAATGAGTACTACTTTATGTCAAACACATGGGTGGGTGGTCACATTACCACCCTATACTAAATTATGGGCACCCCGACAGAAATTTACTTCATTTAAAAGCTTAGAATTCCAATCATGAATACTTCAGTGGAACTGCTGTAGCTTGTTTCTTTATCTTATTTAATATCTGAAATTACACACAAACGCATTCAAAAGGAAAACAAAACACAAAAAGAAAAAAAGAAAAGAAAAGAAAGAAAAGCATAGCATGGATGCTGTTTGTTTGATCAAAACTTTCCATCATCAATGATTGATGAAAACTCTTAGATATGCGAACGCAATTCCATCATAAATCGACTTTGATTCTTATTTTTAGAAGAGTGCTAGCATCATTCTATTTTTTACTCTCTTATTTTCATTTGCACTCAACATGGACTCTACAATGATTTGTCATTGAGCAGAGCTTCCAATTGGAAATAATTAGTATTAAATATTATTTTCTTAGCCATACTCCATAAATTACTGGGTATTTAGTGTATATATATATTGTCTATTGGACTTATATTAGTTGTCACAAAATCATGCAAGTCTCATTTCCTGTCTTTTCAATCAAATTATGCCATTTCATTTTAAACTATATTTTTTTAGGATTTTTAGCATGGTTACTTCCTGAATTTTTCTTGGATTGGCAATGTAGTCCCTGAATTAAATTTTTTTGCAATTAACCCCTTAAATTCTCAAAACAGTGGTAATTAACTCTAAACCGTTAAGGGCTGTTAAATTATAGACGGAAATGACATATGCTAGTCATGTGCTGCATTCTTTAGGAGTGTAAATGGTATTTCTTTAAATAGTCATTTATTTGGGGTGAAAATAGAAAAAAATTTAAAAGAAATTGGTAAAAATAAAAAAGTTTAAAATTCGAACTTTACTAAAATTATCTATAATCTAATTTAAATTACCCATAATTAACTAAAATAAATTAAAATTTAATTGAAATTATTTAAATTTAGAAATATTAAAAAAATAAATTTAAATATTCAATTTTAATTCAGGGACAATCATGCCAAAAATCCTTTTTTTAAAAGGCTATCTTAACTTAATACTTTTCCTTTAGTGAATCCTAACTTGATACTACTTCAACCTAGGAAAACCAAGCCGTGTCACTTCCATTTGTTTTTTTTTTTTTTTTTTTTTGTGCAAACTTGATAAAAGATTTAAAAATATGTATATAGGGATTTAAAAATAACAAAACTGGTGGTCATCTTCTTTGGCTATATTGCAGGTCTACCCTTCAATTTCTGGTCATCACAGAGCCGACTCAAGTAATTTAGGAGCCTTAGGCAAAAGAGGCCTTCAAAACATATATTTCTTTTTTTTATACATGATATTCAAAAGGAAAAACACCAATAGAAAAACATTTATAATAAAGATATATCCCGACAATTGGCATTTCTAATTAAAACATAATCTCTGAAATACTAAACAGATCCATTAAAAGAACCAAAATAGCACACTATTGTCCAGGAGCTCTTTTTTGGGATTAAATTAGCTTTATTTATCATTCTTTTTTTTTCCCTAAATTTCTCAAACCCGGATTTAGATTTTCTATTGAACATTCTTATTACTCAAAATTGAACCAAATAAAACAAAACCCCTAAAACAACAAGAATTCAATCATATGAATTAGATGATGAGGACATGGCTAGTACGAGAGCATAGAATGTAATCTAGTTACAAGAACACGTGCCAGAAATTCTAAAATGCATTAAGTGGACTGATTCAAGGGATTTGGGCTCAGACATGCACGTAGATGCACGTAGAAGCCTATTGGTGGTGATGAACGAATTTTTCAGCTCTTAACAAGCTTAATTCAAGTTTAAGAAAGTCAATAGGCACATTATAGGAGGGAAATCTGATTTGTAAAGGCCTGAATGCTAAGTCATAGCTTACTTTCCTATTTTGGTTATTTAGGTGCAATTACTAGTTTCCCAAAATGATTTTTTTGTTTGTTTCTTTTCCTTTATTGACGTGTAATAGGCTGAATATTAAGGGATTAAAGTCAGAACTGACTTTTAATAGGCCGAATTTATCTTAGTTATTAGGTAGTTATTTCTAACTTTCCTTTTCTAGTTTGGGCAAGTTATCTTAGGTGTGTTTTAGGGTTATTTTTTAGGCTTCAAATTTCATGGCCTTAGTCCTATAAATTATACTCTTTTTCATTCAATAAAGGTAGACATTTATTCATTAATATTGAGAGCAATTTCTCTTCGGTTTTTTTAGAACTATTTCAAACTTCTCAGATTTCTCTGTGGCGTTCATACCTTATTTATCAATCGAGCTTTCCATTCTTGATTGCGGCGTCCTCCTTTATACTAAGGTTCACATCTCTTTATAGGTATTGGGTCGCGGTTTTTCATCCGAATCATAAAGTAGAACGGTCCTAGGCAATTAATCTTATTTCAGATTTCGTCACAAGTTGGCGTGTTCGTATCATTAGGTGAACAAAAATGTAAATATAGAGATAAGATAAATTTCAAAACATAGAAGAAAATAACTATATAAGAACAATAGAACCTAGAATTACGAAGAATAAATTGAAAATTCTTGCTTTCACACTTTTTGATAGAACATTTAGAGAGATTAGGATAGGAGTGTTTTAGTGTGACTGAATTTTAGAAGAAACGGTAGGTTCTTATTATTAATTTATGTTTTTAATTTTTAGATAAAATATTTAAAATTTAATTTGCCTTATTAAATGCAGTAAAAGAAAATTTGCCTTATCTATTTATTTATTTAATTTTTTTTGGGAAAAAGGAAGTTGGCTAGATAATCAAAATTTAAACTTATTTTTGAAAGAAAATTAAAACATATTGAAATATTTGATATGTAGGGTTTACCTATTTATGTGGGATAATGATTTGCTTTTTGAAAATAAAATTGATAGATTTTAATATGATATTAATTTTTACAACCCTTTTGTTTAACACTTATAATAAGGACAGCTTAAAATTTGTGATATTTATTCCATATTTAAACTAAAAATATCAAAATTAAGCCTTAATGATAATTTACTATATTTAAGTTTTAAAACTGGGGGCCTTTGCTTGGTTCAAGTGGCCTTAGGCAGTTGCCTTAACTACCTACCTTTTGAGCCGGCTCTGGGTCATCGACTTCTCAAATTAATACCTTCTTCCAATTGGTCGATGAATTAAGGACAACATGGGATTTTGGCCCCTAATTATATAACGTGTCTATCCTAATTTTTGATATATCAAATGTCTCTAAAACTCATTTTTGCCCTTGAATTATATAATGTGCATGTCTATCTTGATTCTTGATCTATTAAAGTGTCTCATAATCTTATTTTGTCCCTTAAATTATTTTGAGTATTTGTAAGAAATTCATTTTTTTCTTTATTTAACTTCAATTTAAAACTAGCTGTTTTTTTTACACCTATTTAATAAATGGCCTTTTTTTTCTTTTTGCTAGATGACCTTTTTTTATTACATCATTTTATGCATAGTATATTAATTTAGATGACCTTTTTTTATTACATCATTTTATGCATAGTATATTAATTTTAAGTTGAGCTTCTTACAAAAATTCAAGTCCAAAATCCAAAAAATTTAAAGATGCCAGATGGGCTGAATTTTCAAAAAAAAAAAAAAAATCTTGGATTTATGTAGAAAAGTAAAATTTTCTTAAAGTTTGTTTTAAAAAACCACTTTTTAAAAGTACTCAAGGTAACTAATAAGATTACTTGGGGTAACCAATTGAGTTACTTGATATAACTAGTTTGATTACTTTAAATAACTTGAATGGTTACCTCAAGTACCTTATTAATTGGTAAAAATTGATAGTTTTCTACAAATTTTAGAAAGTGTTATTTTTCTAAATAAATTTAGAATTTTGTTTTTGAAATTTTACTATATAAAATCAAATTTCCTTTCTTATATTTGTATATTAATTTCATATGTTACATCAATTTTTGTTTGTCAGTATATTAATTTATATGAAATATACCAATTTTGAAATTGGTATATTTCTTATAGAATTGATATATTTAAGCCATTTTTTTTAAATATCTAGGGGAAATTAGCATAGTGTATATAGCTAGACAGCTAAATAGTCTAGTATATGTATTTTTACATATAGCTAAATAATGGAGTCTATGTATTTTACACATGTTTTTTTATATATATATTAACTTTAGTTTATTTATTGAGTATGTTAGTTTTTATATTGGGTATATTATATCTGACACTGAGTATGTACATTGATTACCTGTCATTTTGCTACAATATTTGAAAAATAGGCATTTACTTAAAATTGCTTAAAATTCGATCATTTTGCTATAATTGCCTATGTTAGTCATATTTTGCTATAATTGCCTATGTTAGTCATTTTTTTAATCATGTTTGAAAAGTGGCTATTTTTTAAACACAGACCCATAATTCTTCTATTCGGCTAAGAAGCTCAAGTAGATAAAGGGGAATTATATTTGCACCTCACACATCTATTAAGGTGCCCCTAAAATTAAAAAAGAAAAGATAAATCATGACAATAAATCAAAAGTCACGTTAAAAATACTCCAATCACTTTCTAAAGTTAATTTTTTTTCCCTGAAAATCTATGAACTGAAACAAATAAGTAATTTTAAATTTTAAGATGAAAAGATTCAATTATTTAAAAAAAAAACTACGAGAGGAACAAACAATTAACACGAGAAAATGAAACACAAGTGAAAAAAAATTAAAAAGTAAAATAAAGCAAACTAGGTATCAAGCAAAGAAATTTCACTTCCTTTGCTTTCATTTAATATTAAATATATTATCAAAGATATTAGAACTGGAGGAGATGAATTACACATAGAAAGAAAATTTTAAACAAATAAGAAGAAAAATGATGGAAGAGAATTTTCAATGGAAATGTATATGGGAAATTGAAAAAGAAGGAGAGATGAAAATGTGGTGTTTTTTTTTTTCTTTTTCATTTCTTAAATTGTTTGTTTTAGTTATTTTATTGATCAGCGGGTGCCTTTATACGAAGTTGGGGATAGATATAATCCCCCTTATATATAGTGCCAAAATGGGATTTTGGCCCATTTTGCTCCTTGAATTATATATAAGAGCTTCTTATAAAAATCCGAGCCAAAAGTCCAAAAAATTTAGAAGTTTGCACATGTAACTAAAACATGATTTGCCTCTCTTCCCAATTGAAATGGGGAAGATAGTGAACATGCCTGTGGACGTCCACTTTCACAACAAAAAAGTCAAAGACACATAATCTGACTAAACAAAAATGAAAAGCACCTATATTTATTGGTATCTTTATGTTAGCTCAAGGCGTCTGAACCAATATATTTACCAAAACAGAAAGCGAAAAAAAAAAAAAAATTGTCTGACCGAAATGGAGCATATATTTTACATTCTTATTATTTATAGTGTTAGTTTGTGAGGAAGGGACGGAAGATTATGGCCACTACTTCTTCTTTTGTGATTCATTGGAAGTGTTATGGAGGAGAGCTAAGCGTTGGGATTTTATTAAATCTAAAAGAATGATTCATGTTAAGGATATTCTTTTAGGCCTTATTCTGGAATTTGTTACGCCTTGCTTTTTAGCTCATTTCTAATAAGTTGCTCTGGTTCATCTGGAACTGAAGAAAATGCTATCCACGAAGTTGTCACCCCGAGATGTTCTAGATATGTGCAAGTCTGCCACCACCTCTCTCGCAGAGTTTCAGGCTACTTCTTTACGAGTTCTTGCCCCTGCATCTCTTCCGGTCGGATCTTCCCCGTGCCATTGGTGTGTTGCTCGTGCTGGGTGCCTCAATACTGACACTGTTGCTGTTTTGAAAGTGACAATGCATTGGTGGTGATATTCATTTTCTATCTGAACGTACAGTCTCCAAATGCTACGAGGAGTTTATGAAATGCATTGCCACTTTCTTCGATTTCATTAGGCTACTATTTGAGCTCCTTTCTTCTGCCAGTTGTAACCTACTTCTCAATAAAGGTTGGCAAGGTTGGATGGATATGGGACAATCTGAATGAAGGTCATCTTGATTATTTCTTTTGGCTTTTGGCAGGTCTTAGCGTTCTAAATATGTTTGTGTACATAGTCTTAGCCATGAAGTTCAAACAGAAAAAAGGCTTCGATGTATTCACAAGGAGGTGTCATTTTTAAGAACAATTGAAGAAAGGTCAGGGTGTGAATCAAAAGTGAAAGTAACTTTTTTTTTTAAGGTGGTTTTTAGCAAATTACTTATTCTAACAATGGTCCTATATTGATTATTGTTTACTGGTTACTGGTTACTGGTTACTACTTATTAGACTGGTTACTAGTCTTGCATAGGTTTTAAATTGGTTATTGGTTACAAATCACTAATCTAGTTACTAGTTTCAAAACTAGTGGCCAATTTCAGGATTAGCGACTTCCAATCTGGTTACCAATAAGTTAATAATTTGGCTTCTGGTTACTAATTACAAGGTTGATTACTAGATTTAAAAAAAAAAAAAACACACATACACATACACACAGAGAGAAAATAACTAGCTTATAATAATTACCAATTACAAATTTGGTTGTTAGTTAGTAGTTTCCAAACTACTTGATGATTCACTAGTCTTATCAAATCTAGTTACTAGTTACCAAATACTGCTTACTTTATTTAAAAGTAGTAACCAATTTAGTTATTAATAGCAATCTTCTTACTCATTTTCCAAAAAAAAAAAAAAAAAACAATCTTGATACCAGTTATTCTGGTTACTAGTTACCCTAAATATTAGTTATCGGTCTTGTGATTGATTATAGTATTAGTTATTGGTTTCTAGTTTCTAGTCTTGTATAAATTACTAGTTACTAGTTATTAGTTACTGGTCTTGCATAAGTTACTCTATTTACTGGTTACTAGTTACAACTTATTAGACTGGTTACTAGTCTTGCATAGGTTTAAAATTGGTTATTGGTTATAAGTCACCAATCTGGTTACTAGTTACCCTAAATATTGGTTATCGGTCTTGTGATTGATTATAATAAAGGTTATTGATTACTGATTACTAGTCTTGCATAAGTTACTGGTTACTAGTTACTGGTCTTGCATAAGTTACTATGTTTACTGGTTACTGGTTACTACTTATTAGACTGGTTACTAATATTGCATAAGTTTCAAATTGGTTATTGGTTACAAGTCACCAATCTGGTTACTAGTTTCCAAACTAATGGCCAATTTCAGGATTAGTGACTTCCAATCTGGTTACCAATAAGTTAATAATTTGGCTTCTGGTTACTAATTACAAGGTTGATTACTGGATTAAAAAAAATATACACACACATTATTTAATAACAGTTGGGTAAACATACATTACTTCATTGGAACTAAAGTATACAAAGCTTACTCTAGTTACCATTCTTGGAGCACATAAAATATTTGCAATTGCAAGCATTTCGTCGAAAATGTAGTGGGCACCATACTTACTTATAGTTAACCGATCTTCTGACCCAGTGTCCAAATCCCATTTCTGAAGAATCTCCACCATCCAACCATTGATTTAAATAGTGACAACCTTATTAGCAACTTTCAGAAGCTTCATAGTGGAATTTCCGGTTCTGGGCCCGATTTCCAGGATTGTATCCATGGGTTTTATGGTAGATTTTCTAATAATTGATTCCAAAATTCTTTGGTTACTGAGCAGATGTTGGCCCTTGCTCTTGTATAGATACAAATGGGTTTTTTGATTCTTCTATGTTTTCCTACCCTTTTTATCGTCATCTTCATAACCAATTTTGGAATAGCCACACCGTCTGGACCTTGCGTCGAGTTGTCGAACCGTAGAATATTGCCTGGAGATTAGCTGGAAAATGGGTTTTGAAACTCAAAGCATGTCATTTCTCCGGCGACTGAACAAAAGCTTCCAAAGAAAATGACGGTTGAGATTTGAAATTTATCTAAAAAACTTGTAAGTATCGGACTCCTTGGATCTCAGAGAGAGATGGAGAGAAAGAACAGGAAAATTGGTATTTATCTAAAAAATACCGTATGAAGTAAAATCTAACAAGAGTGCCGTATATTTGAGATTTTTTTTAAAAGATGTCGTGTATACTCTAATTTTCCCTATAAATAAGATAAAGGTACGTAGTTGCACTGGATAATCCAAACGACTATTTTACTAAAGAAAAAGTAGTCCACAAATATTGTTTTTTTTTTCTTTTTGTTGAATTTACTAAATATTGTTTCAACCCACTATTCATTTATCACATATTTTTCCTTCAATAAAATCGTGGTTTTCTCCTAATTAAAAAGTAAGTATTTAAAATAAACGAGAAATCTTAAAAGTATAGGTAACCAAATCTACCAAATCTTATATTTTTAATAATACTAATTAAGAAAGGAGTTAAATTATTTAGAAAAATGTGTGCCAAATCTAACAAATCTTATATTTTAAATAATACTAATTAAGAAAGGAGTTAAATTATTTAGAAAAACGTGTGAAAAAGGATTTTTTTCCCCCCTAAAAATTGTATGCACATAAAAGTAATTTCATTAAAGGTCCTTTTCGTAATAAAAAATATTGTTAAAATAAGGTGTGAGAAGAGCAGAAAGAGTAGTGAAAATAGGCGCACCTGTTCATTAATATAGAGATTTAAAATGAGACATGTGGTGTAATTTTCTTTAAAATGAATAACATAATATATATATATATATATAAATATAGGGCACCAATCGAGTATGTATTTTTCTTTTTTTACTTATGCATAAATATCAATTTGGTCAATGAAAATTTATCATACACATTTTTTAATATTAGAAAATAAGAGAGGAAAATAGTATTAATGATGTACGTCTTTTCATGCACATCATTATAGCCGTTAGATCATTATTAGATGATAATTCAACAGCTAAAAAAAAAAACCTATACATAAGTAAAAAAAAATAAAATCTCAGACTTCTCAATGGTTACAATTTTTTTGTGACCATGGATGGGTACTTAAAAAAGTAGTGATAGCATTAAATTTTTTTGGTCAGCATTAAATTTTTTGGTCAGCATTAAATTTTTTTGGCCAACCACCAAACTAATCACCACCGTAGGATATTAGATCTAAGGGTTTAAACTATTGTAACCATCCATGGGTAAATATTATTGTAACCATTTAAACCAAACCCATATATATATATACACATATATCAAATAAGATTATTTTGATAATAATAGTTATAAGACCCTTAAAATATTTAACTCCACGCATGGTTATGGTAGGCAAGGAAAGTCATGTTTTACTGAACGAAAAAATGCTCTGACATTTTCCCTTTATTGTTATTAGCTGCCCCTTACAATTCCAATAGAAAACCTTTATAAGGACAACATTGTAATTCCAATTCAAATAGGGTTTATTTTTGAGTTAAAAATTGAAATGGAAAAATACCCTCGATTTGAAATTGGGGAATAACTGTGAAGAATTTCGAACAGATAGGTCAATTCGTGATTTCGGGGACTTAATTGAAAGGAAAGGTTAAAGATAGGGTCATTACATGATTTTAAAAAGGGCTAAGACCTATTAAAGGTCTGCCATTTGGCAATTTTCCCCAGAATCCCTAATTCCCCTTTCAGCCTTTCTTCATCTCGCACAGACGCAACACACACACACACACACTCTCTCTCTCTCTCTCTCTCTCTTTGTTCTTCAGCCGATGACAAGCGACAGAGCTCCGCCACCGACGACGGGCCCTGCCTGCCGACTCAGCTTGACCAGACAAAGCCATCTCCGGTGGTGGCACGGCCTGCAACGCCGTGGAGAGTGAAAGAGAAGCTCGCGAAACCAACGCTACTCCACCAGATTTTCGACGATTCAGCTGTCTCGAGCCGCCGCCGCCGCCGCCGCCGGGGTTGCCCCGAATCAATCGGGGCATGGTTTAGGGCGGGGAACCGCCCCGCACTGAAGTAAGGCGGGGCGGGGTGGGTAAAACCCGCCCGCCCGCCTTAATTAATTAATTTATTTTTATTTTTATTGTTTTAGAAAGAACGCACTGACCAAAGGCGAGTTCAGGGAACCAAATCGACTTTGGCCTTAAAAAAGGAAATCTCCCCTGCTCAGGGAACGGAAAAAAAATCGACTTTGGTCTCAAGGATTCAAGGCTCATATTTGCCCTTTTGCTTGCCGTCATCGTCGCCACTACCGTCAACGTCACAGTGTTTGGCCGCGGTCATCGTCGTCATTGCCGGTGAATTTTAAAGGTAACAAACATGGCTTTCTATGACTATAATCACTCCAAAATTATGAGTATTGTTAGATTCTTGAGGAGAAATGGTCACTACATGTTCTTATTCTCTGTTACTGTTTTGGGTTTGGGTCCTTGTTTATTTTTGTGAATTTATGGTTGATGGTTGGGCTTGATTATTAGTGCAAGCAAATGTTTGACAAAATGCCTGAAAGAAACATTGTGTGTTTGACAAACCTTTCAATGCTGAATTTGAGTTATTTTTGTGATTTTATTCTCTTTGCCCCTCAATTTGATACACAAACTTATGTGTGGTGTGTGTATGTGTGTATGAGTTTGGTACTACCCTGTTTAAGAGTTTAATGTAATCAAGGGTATGGCATTTTCATTTGCAATGTTGCAAGATAGAGTAGTTTTATATGGTGGGGAGTACTTGAAGATTTTGTTGTGAACTTTTTGCTGTTTGTGATGATATCGCATAGTCGAGGTTTTGGACTCTTGTTTGTTGATTAGGCCGTTTTCCCACATGAATTCAATTGAGGACAATTTAGAACATTGCATTACAGTGTTATAAAGCCTGAGACTTTTACAATGTTGCTTTTTGGTTCAACCCGTATAAATACTTTGAGCTATGTTTTATTTCGATATAAGTAAAAAGCATACGTTAAAATGATACATTTAATTTTATTAAGCATTTCGATATGTGCATGTAGTAGGACAAATGATTGACAATATCTATGAAGGTCAGTTAGAGTTCATGCATAATATTGGTAGCAATTCCACGTTGGCTCTTTTAATAGTAACTCCAAAAATATGGACCTAATATTGAAATAACCAGAAAACCTCTTTTAACTTTCCATTGTTTCAATCATTTAAGCTCATGCATGAATTTTTTTTTTCTTCTAAAAATTGTAGACGTGATTTAATTTGTCATCCCTTGAACTATAAATTTTTTTATTATTATTTTTTGTTGTTGTAAAAAGACTGAAAAATCAATGAAATATGTCGATATGATTTTGACGAACACCCCTAGTTTAAACACTTGCACGTAACAGAGTCCTATAAGACTCTAAATTTATGGTTGTGGAATAACAAACAAGTTAGAAATTTGTAGTTTTCAAATTTTTTAAGGATATTTCCTAAAGCTTATCATGATAGTTTACTAACAATCTTTTGTTGGTTGCTTTATAACAATGGCTGAAATTCTCACATTGAATCTTGAAGATACGAATATAGATCCATCATTGGTAGTTTTTTTTTTTAAAAAAAACTATGTTGACTAGTTGGTTACTTTATTTTTATTTAGGTTTTTATTCGTTTTATTTTCTTGTCACAGGAGCCATATGCAGTTGAGCTAGAACTTTAGGAGCCATATGTGATTGAGCTAGAACTTTAGGAGAAAATTTTAGTTGTGTTAAATTGGATTTCTATCAATGTTGCATTATGTAGGTTTATGCTATTTCTCTTTTAGTTGAAATTGTTTGGGTATTTTTTATAGGCCTAGCCTTTTGATGTCGAAAGCCTCACAGATGTTATGAACTTCTTGGACTTGGAAGGAACTCCTATAGTCTAAGCCCAAATGACGAAATAAATGACCCATTCTAGAAAATTAAGCACATCTATCCAATTTAGAAATAATGTCCTTTATTAATTATATTAGTTTAAGGTAGTCACTAATACCATATAACAAACTCCACTACAATACACCACTTGGTATTCACCAATCGGGAAGTGAAGGATTTCCTCAATCAACTCGATTTCTTTCCCAGATTTAGTACTCAAGGTGAATACCTCGACGTTATAGGGACCATATATTCGTCCATGGACTTGACGTTAACAACTTTATAAGCATTAGGAACAATCTTGAATTTCTTAATTGCCGGATTCAATAAAAGAAAGAAATCGTTTTTGTCAAAGGCCTTTTGAAGTGGTCAAAATATATGTAACATAAATATACATAAACAGAAAGATGAACATATATGTGAACAAACATGTAGACATTTGTGAATTCCAAAGGGGAGGACAGAATTTCAGGATAGTAAAGTTGCTAGCTGATAATTCCGCATCATCATAGTCTACTTACACTTGAGCATCATTTCTTATTTTCAGTCTTACAAAAAAAGATAATAACAAATAAATAAAATCGACAATAATTTTTCTTTAATGGGCAATAAATTAAATGTTAGAACAAAGCTTGCTTTTAGTGCCTTGCATGAGTGTCATTATTTTGTTTCTGGAAATCTTTATTTTATTTTAATTTTTGTTATTTCTCTAAAAAAAAGAAAAAAAAAATCCACCCCCGCTCCCATTTACAATCTTAGCTGCTGACAGCCAACCACGGTTAGTGCACCTCACCCATGGCCACAGCAAACCTCCCCAGCCCCTTGTCGGGGACGAGCAACTCGGTGTGAGGATTTCTTTAATTTTTGAACAATTTCTTAAGAAATTGTTGGCAATTTTGTAATTATTTTTTGAGAGTTGACATTATTGTAATTTATAAGGTGAAATTGGTGTGAATAAGCTAATAAGAAAAAGGAACTGTCAAATTGAAAGTTAGAACCTGAGATTGAGCCATTTTTCAGATGAAAAGCTTGTAGTTTTGTAAATAGATTGAGAAACAAAAGATTTTACTGATAATCATTACAGTGGAATTCCGGAAAAAAAAAAAAAAAAAAAACCGAGTCGTAACAAATACTTCAGAGAAGTTCTCCGTACTCGGAACTCTCAATCTCAAGATCACATCCCTGTGAATTTCCAAGACTTACACTTCTCTCTACACTTCTCTTTCCAAACACTCTTCTAGAATACAATTTGATATTAGGTTATGTTCTCTCTCTAACCCCTAGGTAGCTATTTATAGATAGCTTTAATTACATTCAAGAATTCCAACCAATCCGATTTCACCAGGTTTCCTAACTATCTCAGTTGAATGACAGTATTTGGCAGTTATAATTGTTAATTTAGTTGTGGCCACTTACTGAATTAGAATTAACTAACTTCTCAAGCTTTGTTTATTCAATTTTAGCTGAGACACTTGTAACACAGCTAAATAAAAGCCCGAATCAAATTTTACTTAGTTCCATCAGTTCGATGCATTTTAAGTAATTAAAAGGGACTCTCAATGACAAAAATTATCAATGTTCAAATTAATTAGTCGTATATATGATCAAATAACATCATTTTATTAATTAATGGGACAAAAAATAGACGCTTGGTCGATACAGAAAATTGAGAACAACACATTGCCATGCTAGCTAGCATTGGTCAATACGGAAGTAATAAAATAAATAAGAAAACCCTCTGACTGTATTAAATAAGAAAACCCTCTGACTGTAGTTAATATTAACGTACTCGCAAAATGGTTATTGACGCATAATTAACGATATTGGTACATATAGGCCTGCAATTGAATATTTCATGCATGTAAATCAACTGCAGGACAGCATTATCTTATTCGCTTTCTTAGCCATGACAATGTTCCTCCAATGAGTAGCAATGTCCCTCTTTATCTCATCTTCGCTTTTCTTCGTCACCACTGCTCCGTTCAAGTTTCCATTCTGATGGTCAGCTTCGCCGTTGATGGACAGCTTATTATGACTCTCATGTTCACCATTCTTGGCTGGTAGCTTGTCGAGCTCTTGCAGAACCTTCGTGATGTCGATGACAAGGCGTTCGGCAAGGGTGCGAGAGAAGTCTTCCCTTATGACGACACGGAGCAAGCTCACATGGCGGGCATCAGCTGGCATGGTGTAGGCCGGCACAATCCAGCCAAAGCGGCGGAGCAGTTCGGAGACCTCAAACTCATCATGGCGGCTCCTGTCCTTGAGCGAGAAGGCCACCACCGGGACACCAATGTCCTTTGAGAGAATGTCGAAGCGCCCTGTCTTTTCCAACCCCTCTTTTAGCACCATTGCGTTGTTGTGACAATTTTCCATGATGTTACGGTAACCCTAGAAACCAACAAATCAAGTCATAAAATTTAGTTTAATCAGAAACATAAGTCAACATTACGCTTCAATTAATCTCATTGTTAAACCACTGTTACAGTCGTATGCGTACTAGTGTGAAACCATTTTTTATTTGAAGTATTGTCCCGAAAGGTTTAACAATAGCTAAGCATGTTTATATTTTCAATTCGTGAGTCAAATTAATAGATTTATGAAAGCAATTAATAAGTGTCGTCACTGCGAGAAAATCCGACATATATTAGATTAATTTTTAGTCAATAGCTCTAATTTGACTCTGACTATATATGTAATAAGGATTTCTAGTACTAATATATTGTAGTATACAAGGCACGTAATTAATAATATAGGTGAAAGGTTGCTTTAGTTATTTATTCGATTATTTAATGTGTTTGTAATTAGGCTCTCACCTCGTAGCCCAATCGGATTAGTTGGTAATATTGAGCAATGATTTGACTGGAACCTGTCAAAGTTAAGAATATGATGCGCATAATTAGTACTATATAATTACCAGGAAATTAAAGCACTACTCAAATCAAAGGTCAATAAGAAAAAGTTTTGGACATAATTAAAGATAATGTATTAATTCATCAAAGAACATATAGTTTTATTATATATTAATTACCTTTAGAGAAATTGAGAGTGAAAGTGGGTTGATCAGCTCCGAGATAGTTAATGTGAAAGATAAGCTCCTCGGGCAAATCCTCTTTGGTCCTCCAGATAACCCACCCGACTCCCGCGTACACAAGGCCGTACTTGTGACCACTAACGTTGATGCTCTTCACCAATGGAAGACGGAAATCCCATTCCAATTCTGGATAAAGGAATGGTGCAATAAACCCACCACTCGCTGCGTCCACGTGAATTGGAGTGTCCCAACTGCATTCATATCATAATTTCATTTTAGATCGATTATGAAAAATTACTATGATATGCATATGTATTCATAGTATTAAACCTATCATTAATTAATTCGAATTTCACGGCATCTTCAAATCATATTAGAATTATATTACTTTGATATCTAATAAAATTAGGACATATTCTACCAATGTTTTGAATTTCATTATATTACGTCAAATTTGTAAACTGTTTAATTTTGATATGATTATAATAATAAATAAATAAATAAAAACACACACTATCCTGGAGATGGTGTAGCCTACGATATAAACTAGTCCATAGATGCAATTTTTTTCCAATAAAAAGGAAAAATCTTTAAAAGAGAATGTATGCAGTACTACTTGAATATAAAAATATACGTACCCAGTTTGCTTGTTCTTTTCTAGCAAGAGATCGTTTAAGAGCTTGACATCTTCGAATTCACCGTTGTAGGTTGAACCCAAAATAGCTGCAACGCAAATAGTGTTCTCATCAACCATTTCCACAGCCTTGGCTGGGTCCATTACGTAATACCCTTCTGTCACCTTCACTTCCTTCAATTCCACTTCAAAGTACCGAGCAAACTTCTCCCAGCATACCTATATATGTATATATACAAATAATGTATTATCAAATTATACTTGAATAATTGAACAATGATACATAAGATGTTATTTGTTTATAAATAATTCTAAATTCTGATATGTATGTGTGTATATATATGTGTGTGTATTCATGTGTGTGATATAGATTCAAATTAAAACCAGTAGTATAGCTATTTCTTTGTCTAAACTCACATTAATTGAAAATATAAAAAACATTATTTTTGAGTGCTAGGCTATTGTGAAGTCACAAAAAAAAAAAAACTCAATTTTTGTTATTTGTTTTTCTTAAATCTTGTTTTTGAAAAAGATATTTTTGCTTCGGAAAATAAAGAGAATCTTACAAATAAATTCCACATCTACTATTTTATTTCTCTTTTTTTTTTATATATAAGTATAATTCGCATGATGCCCTCCCTAAAACGGAAGCTATTTTCACGACCACCCATGACTTGATCAATCGAATAGTGAAAATAGACAACTTACCGAAAAGAAACATAATCAAATAGTGGCAAAAATGTCGGTTTTTCTTATTTGAAGGATTATTAGATATATATGTATATAGTATTATATAGGGCTAGGTTAAGATATATACCTGTACATTGGCTCCAGTGACGATGTTGGGCTTATCAAAAGGTTTACCCTCAGCTTTACGCTTGTTCTGCCACTTTCTCTTGAAGGCAAGTCCAGCAAGCATTATGGCCTCTGAGGAACCCACTGTTCCTACTCCCATTGCTGCCTCCGATTCTTCTAGTGGCGCATTGAATAGATGCGCTATCATGTTCACGCACCGGTTCTACATTATTAACACAAATTATATTACATATGAGTTCTAAGTACGGACCGTGAATTCTAAGTATAGGCTATGACGTATTTCCATTTACGGGACTAGTCTAGTTAGTAGGTGTTTTACTAATTTTAAACAAATGTTTAGCAAAACTCGCATAGGACCGGTCCCGGGAGGGACCATATCCAAAGCGTCTTCCACAAAAAATTCATAGATTACTTGTTTAATTAGAAAAGAAAAGGGGTTTTATTCTTTAAAAAAAAAAGAAAAGGGGTTTTGTGGGGACCAGTTTTTTCATACTGGTCAATGGCATATGCATGAGATAGTCAATTGAGACAGCTAATTCCTGCCCCTAACACGAGGCACGCCTAGTATGGTCAAATTTCTTTTTCTTTTTTTTTTTGAAATTTAGTATGGTCAATTTTATTTCGGCCAAAAAAAGAAAATCCACTGAAAGGGAAACGTAAGACGAAAACAGAGACAAAATCAAATTGCAATATTTATTACTATAAAAGTCTCTGTTTTTTCTTCTTTTTTTTTTTTCAACCTAGGAAGGAAAAGGGGAATTATTGTTTTTGTCCAAAGAATCCTAAGATTGTAAGGATCAAATAAATCGAACATTTAATCATTTTATAGTCGAAAACATTTCTAAGAGAAATAAAAAAATTAAAAAAAAAATGAAATATTATTTTGTAAAACATAAATGAATTAACCTGGTAAACAACCCCAGGTAAAAACAAATAAACAAACATAAACATAAACATATATATACAAAAGAAAGTTAAAAAATATTGAATATATATATACACAAATACCTGAAGCTCGGTGGTGACAGGGTACTCATCCATGTCAACGTAATTCTTGTTCATGGAGTCCATAACGAGCTTATCACACTCAGGCTCCATCCACGTGGTCACAAACGACGCCAAATTCAGCCTTGGCTTCCCGTCAAGCATTAGCTCGTCGTTTATCATCTGGTACGCCACGTCCTTGGGTGTTGAGTTCTCCGGCATCTTATGTCTGCACCCACGGAATCAATAATATTAATATATTCCTTAACCGAAAAATTAACTATGATAATAATACTTTATACCAATTTAAATAAATATTTATAATATATATAGTACTGCAATGCTAATCCTTACTTAGCGGCTGAGTCTCGGACATAGCGAGAGGCGAAGGTGGAGTGGATTGAGACATCCGATTCGGAGAAGGTTTTGGAGAGCCCCATGGTTTGTTTGGTTAATGAAAAGAATATAGTGAGAGAGAAAAATTGAGAGAGAATATGGTGTGATCGTGTATTGAGAATTTGAGGTTAATTGCTTGGAGATGGGGTTTTGGAGACTCTTTGGGTGTGTGTATATATAGGGGAAGGGTGTACGTCAGAATCAAGTTCCAAGGAGACTAGCTAGGAAGTTACTCTCCTTGGTGTGGCGATTCATTTGTACTTTTCTAGAAGTAAATTAAAGAAACCGAAAGATGACTTGACCCGATAAAAAAGTAATTAAAGAGAGAGAGAAAAATAATAATTGACAATGGCTAGCTAATTCATGTGAACAATATTTATTATTTTTTATTTGAAAAGTAATTCGTGTGAACAAATTGACCACGTAAGATATACATTTTGTGAATACATGTTTGTATTTTGGTAGCAGCACAGGGTATTGTAAATAATGTTATATATTCTGTAATAGAACATTGTGGAACGTTGAATTAATTGAGGGTCGTCTGGGCGGCCAATTCGTGGACCATACTTTGGACCTTTGTCACTTGCATCAAAAACATATGGCACGACTTTGAGCGGTTTATCAAAGTAATCATAGATTCGAGTTATTTTAAGGGTTGATATATGGCACGGTCCCTAAGCTATCACATTTGTGTCAATTTAGTCCTTGAAGTTTTAATTGTGGCACAAGTCATCCCTAAAAACTTTTCAATTTGTAGTAATTTGGTCCATGAACTATCTAAATTGTAACTTGTTGTTAAATTTTTGACCGAAAACATACGTGAGAAGCATATATAATGGCAACTGAAAGTGTATTTGAAAGGTAATTTAGGAAATTCAAGAATAAAAATGAACAATCGCATAAAATTTTTATATAAATTCGTAATTCTAATAACCTAAAAAATGCGAAAAAATGCATTTTTTATTCTCTCTAATTCTTTTTATTCAATTTATTTTCTTTTAAATATATTTTCAGAAGCTAAAATGTGCTTTTTATCTGTGATTTTGGTCAAAAATTTAACAATAATTTGCAATTTAAACAATTCAAGGACCAAATTGCTACAAATCAGAAAGGTCATAGACCATTTCTTTCATAATTAAAATTTTGAAGACCAAATTGCCATAAATGTGATAGTTTAGAGACCATTAGTGCCATAAACTCTTATTTTAATAAAAAAAAGGGTTAATGGCACAGATGGTCCCCGAATTATCTAATTTGTGGCAATTTAGTTCTCAAAATTTTAATTATAGCAACTAAGCCTTTAAACTTTCAGATTTGCAGCAATATGGTCCTTAGATTGTTTAAACTACAACATGCTATTAAAATTTTGACCAAAAACACACGTGAAGAGAACATGGTGGCAAGAGCACATAGTGGCATCTGAAAGTATATTTGAAGGGTAATTTGGGAATTTCAAGCATAAAAATGAACAATCACAGAAAAACTTTCTATAAATTTGCAACTCCAAGATCCCTAAAAAATACAAAGAATGCATCTTTTCTTCTCTCTAAATCTTTTTGTTCAATTTATTTTCCTTTAAATACACTTTTAGATGTTATAACGTGCTCTCCACTTATGTCTTTTTTTTTTTTGTTAGAAATTTAACAACATGTTGCAAGTTAGACAATTCAGAGACCAAGTTACTATAAATCAGAAAATTCAGAGGCTTAATTGCTAAAATTGAAACTAAGAGGACCAAGTTGCCACAAGTGTAATAGTTTAGGGACCATTTGTGCCATAAATCCTAAAAAGGAAAATAAGAAAATATGGGTCCCACATCAAAATATAGTGGGCCTTGTATCGCTCTCTTAATTTGTATGCAGTGATGTAAATTAAGTTCTAAATAAAATTTATTGGGTTTTCAAAGAAAAAAGGAGGAAGTTTTCTATTATATTTGATGATTCAAAATATTTAATTACCATTTTAGAATAAAGTATTTCTTTTTTATACATACTTTCGGTTTATGCGTTCATATGTGTGGCCAATGGTTTCTACTTTCTAGTCAATCTTTGGCAATACACCGTCACCTAAAAGTCCAAGGAGTAGGAGGTTTCGTGCCCAAAATGACGGGAAGGGTATTTGTGGAAAAAAGTTGAAGGGTCGTTGAATCATACAGCGGGCATCAAAGAATAAGTTCCGCTTTAGAGAAAATGACATATTTATTATTCTCAATCTGATTATATTGCTAATATGATCTTGAATATATTGATAAAGATCATAATCTAAAAGAGCTGAAGAACTATTTCGAGACTCCAATAGAACTTTCGTTTTGTTAATTTCTTCAAAATTGCATACATGTTATGTAAAAACCTTGAATTTTATCAAGGGTAATTTGGACTTTTCATAAATTGAAAAAAAAAATTAATTAAAAGAATTAGCTGAAATTATATTTAAATTTGGAGGAGGGTTGTAAGTGAAACAAATTATTGAAGTTTGGGGTCAATTTCGAAAGTTTTAAGGATAAACTAGAAGAAAAAATTAGATTAGGGGTTAAAATGCAAATCTGGAAAATCTTACCCCCTATTTCATATTTGCCACATGTCAAAATTTCCCCAAAATTCCCTAATCTCTAGCCTTCTCTCTCCTCTCCCACGCATCTCTCTTCTTCTTCTTCGCCCTTCCCCTTGCGCAACCCACCGCCGGCCACCAACGTCGACCTACTGCCCAATTCTGGCCGGAGTTGACTCCCCTTGCCAGACGAAGCCACGCCGTCCATCGCCGGGCACCATCGTGCGGCCACGCGTGAGAAAAAAGGTAGCGAAGTCGCGCCCAAATTGCGGCTAAACGCGGTGATTTCCGGCCTTCCGCCACCTACCACCATCAAATCGAAGCCCAAGCCTCCTCCTACTTGAGTTGACCCCTTGCCACCAATAATTTCCGGCCAAGAAGCTCTGGTGAGCCTCTAAAACTTTTTATGGTATTTTCGTAATAAAAAGTGATATTTGTACAATTATTTTTATAATGTTCATCTAATGCTCATGAAACTTTAGGGGATGCAAATAGAGTTTAAGATAGGAGAGTGGGTGGTAGATTTGTGGAAAATAGATGAACTGATTGAGAGAAATTCAGTCTAAAATTTGTGGTATTTATCAAAATATTTTTAGAAAATGGTATTTTTATAACTTTTTAAATTAGTTTCTAATTAAGCCCAAATTTGAGCTAGAGGCCTTGAAACTGAAATTGGACTTCGTAATTGGACGAAGTAAGGTCAAGAGACGAGTTTTAATATAAAATAGCCATAGGTTTTGAGGTGGCAGAAAATCCGAGACGCAAAGCTCGGGATTTCGCCTCGTTTTGTGTGCCATGGGCCCAGTCTCAGTCCGAGGCCTAAATTGATCGAATTATATGTCTAACTTAGCGTTTTTGGGTGCTCTGAATTCAGTGGTGACTCTTTTTCTTAATTTGAGGCTTTGTTCGGAAAGTCACCTCTCAAAATGAGCTCATGAGATCCCGAAACGACCCTCCGAGCGACCGGGTAACTAACGAGAGAATCTACGGGTGCTGATAGCTTAGTCTAGCTTGTCAATTTTCATAGATTTCAATGGTTTGATTGGATATTTGATTGTGAATTATTGAGATATATTAGATTATTCTAGGATTGGTTTGTATGATTTTTATGCAGGTTTAAAATTTTGGTTTTGGGAAAATATAGCCGTTATGCTGCCTGATTTTCTGTAAATCCAAGAATAATACCCAATAAGCTTTAAAACATGATTTTCTTGATATACTTGATGTATAGTTATTACACACTATATGATATGTTGTATTTACCATAGGATCACATACTTGAGTTCCGTTTTAGCATCATGGTATTTAGATCGCTGACGAGTTGCTACAGCGCTAGGTGAGAGACCTAGGCCTCTGTGCAGGATTGCAGACACACCTCCGAATAGTGTCAGGATGCTGGGTACCTCTGTTAAAGAGGTATTACAGGACCGTGATGAGAGGATGAGAGCTCATACTTATACTTGGTTGATTTATGATATGTGCAACATTATGACTTTGGTTTTGGTTTTGATTACATGATTACTCATGATCTTGGTTACTTTGCAAACTTGTTTTATAAATAGATTTTGGAAAAGTACTAACCATGCAGGTTTAAAAAGTTGCATTCATACAAAAAAGGTAATTGAATTCCTACTGAGCATGTAAATGCTCACCTCTTATTATTTCCCCTCTCAGGTGGTGTACAGTGTGACTTGGGCGACTCCAGATCAGAGTGACTAGGACTAAAAGATTATTACTAGTTTAGTAGTTAGTAACTACTTAGTAACTCATTTTGGATTTGTAATAATACTTAAGGCTCATACTTTGGATTTAGCTTGTATTACTTATTATGCCTACTTGTGATGATGATGGTGATGCACATGTATGCACATGTATGTTTTATTACTATTATGTCTAGTGGTGATCACAAACTATAGGAATTTACAATTTAAATTATTTTTATAAACTTTTATAGAAGTTGTCGTTTTTAAACTAGCTGCCATTTTTCAGAAAAATTGAAGTTTCTAAAATTTTCTAAAATAAATTATGAATTTCTGCTTGTGGAATTCCTCTTCTACCACCAGCCTGGGGTCCGGGTCATGACATGTTATCTGTATCTCATGTATACTTTCTTTCCTCTTTGGATGAGTAGGGCATAGTGGATTTGGTCAATTATAAACACGCATGATGAAATTGATTCTTTTACAAAACAAGAAAATCAAAGATATTTTTCAAAATAATTTCTTTTACAGAAGAATATATCTACAAATTCTGTCTATATATGTAAAGGTGAGGTTATAGTAGAATCCTTATTTTTTATCCTAAGTGAGATCATTCATTTACTCCAAACCGTTAGACGCCCAGATGCATTCAATGATAAAAGCAAATTGTGGAGTAAAGAAAAACTAAATCCACCTAATTAGAGCCCTAATAAAGCAACACAGTAAAAAAAAATGGTAAATGAAAAAACTTTTCTTCTTCTTTCTTGACATAATGGGCCTATTTGGCATAGCTTCCAAAGATCTTTTAGAGCTCAAAAATTATTCTTGGGTGTGTTTGGATGAATTGTCAGAAAATGTTTTTTGAATTAGAAGATCTTTTTAATGAAGCATGGACCACCCACTAGCTTTTATAGGAAGATCTTCTGGAGCTTTTACTTGAGAAAGTAAAAGTTATCTCAAACAGGCCTAATGTCTTTTCCTTTACAATCGGTTTTGGACTTCTTCTCAATTGATTGGAAAAAAAAAATTATAGAAAGAGATCGGATAGTTATGAAGTAGCAATTAATGAAATGAAATGAAAAAAAAAAAAAAAAACTATGGAGAGAGGGGATGATGACGACAATGATGACATGCGGCAAAAAAACGTAAATTAAAAATCATGGTTTTACCATGAAACTGCATTGCACAACCACTTTCTCCACCGTCTATAGGGCATTAAAAAAAATTGAAAAGATCTCATATATAAATGGACGAAAAAAAAAATCCCAAATTCATCTTTACCTGAAAATTATATATATGGTAATAAAACTAATGGTTAGATCCATTAAAAAGAATGATTAGATTGGTGGACAAAATAATTAGCCACAAAAAAAAAAAAAAGAGAACTAAGAGAAATAGTAGTGTATTGACAGTGCACAATGAATTTTGGCAATATAATGTATTTGACCTATCAGATTATAATCTAATGACTGAGAGTAAAAAGTCTGGTATAGGACTAAAAGCAAAGATCCTACCATAGCCTCTCCCTGTATCTAAAATGTGGGTTAATAATATATATATATAGGATATCAATTCAGTAAGTATTTTTTTCCTTCTATCGTAATAATCGTTAGATAATTAATCTAACAGTTTAAAAAAAAGATACATATACATAGATAGAGGAAAAAAAAATTCCTACTAGATTATGGTCTATGTATACATGGTTACCAATTCAATAGATATTTTTTTTACTTATCTATAGGCATTTTTACTTTTAGCCGTTGGATTATTATCTAACGGCTTGCATAATTTGAGTAGTTAGAAATAAAAAATAATAAAAATAAATGCTTATTATTTAATATTTTTCTCCTTCTATATTTTACAATAAAAAGACGCACGTGATGATTTTTAATTGGACAAAATAATAACTATGAATAAGTAAAAAAAAAAAAAATACATACTAAATTGGTTCCCATATGTGTATATGTATAAGTATGTGTCAAGGGTATGGATGCAATTCCCTTCGGCACTGCCTATTATTCAACATAAATTAGTAACATTATATGCTTGTGCATATATAATTTTGCTCAAGATCAATATAACTTGGTGTGGACTCGATTAATTTAAAAAAAAAAAAATCACCCATAGAAGTTCATACAAAATTGATGTAATCTTATCATAACGCAATAACACTAGCGTTTGTGTCTATTTACAATATTTTTGTGCAAAATTCATATCTATTTACGTTATCATAACGAAAACAAAATTATGTATTGTGCAAAATTACTAATTTTATGTGAAATTTTACATGAACAGGGGCTGGTTTCCTTTTCTTTTCTAAATTGTACTATATCCAAAACCGTATGTAAAAAGCCTATGAATGCGTCAAGGATATGCTTCAAAAGTCGAAACCCATTGAAATTGGGAAGTACTAGAATCTATAAACAATTTTTTTCGATTAATATAAACAATTAATTCAATATTGAAAACTTCCAATTTTGTAGCCCACCCTTTAATTTTCCAGTCTACCCCAGTTATTGTACACAAGTGAGTATGTACATTGCCAATTGAAAGAGCCTGCGCCAATTTTAATTAAAAAAGAAGAAAGAAGAAACCGAAATGTCTCTTAAGCAATTTGTAACAACAAGAGACTAGGTCAGTGAGCTGTGGTCAAACGAACGTGATACTCCCATAATAAGCTTATTAAAATTAATTAACAACAAGAGACTAGGTCGTATTTGTTTTTGAATTTTGGCATTTGAAAAACTGAGGCGTAGAAAGTCAAGCTTATGACTACAAGCTCATTAAAATGCTTCATAAGACTGATTTATTGGGATTTAATAATAGTTGAAAATATTAAGTCAATTGGTGTTACAATGGACACTAATTAATTAACATAGAATGGCAAGCCAAAAAGTAAATACTATAATGTTACTAGAATACCAGTGTCAAATAAGCGGAACCATCTTAAGGATTATTTCGGAAAAATCCTTTACATAATATATATATATATAGGCACCAATCCAGTAGGTATTTTTTTTTTTTTTACCTGTGCATAGGTATCAATTTGGCTAATAAAATTTTTTTTTATACATTTTTTTATATTAAAAAGTAAGAGAGAGAAATAAGATTAATGATGCACGTCTTTTTATGCACATCATTATAGCCGTTGGATCACCATTAGATGATGATCCAACGACTAAGAAAAAAATACCTACACATAAGTTTGAAAAAAAAAAACACCTATTGGATTGGCAACCATATATATATACACATTTACTTAAATTTTGTCGGAAATCTCAAGGGTATCCACTCTAATACCGTGTTATAATTGATGAATAAAAATATGCTTATTTTTCATTCATTTATTCGTAGGTCTATCGAATAGGTACAAGGTATATACATAGGGATGTTTAGTGATCAGTCTCCTATAAACATGCTCCTTAAAATAAGGTGGGACAATCTCCCTAAAAATAAGTAAATGAGGAGAACAACTCATTGTTTCATTATCTATTTCAACAGAAACTAAATCACTAACATCTCAAATCCGAATTAAACAGTGAAAACATAAACTTAAGAAGCTAGAACTTGGAAGGAATAAAGCATAAAGAAATAGGTAAGAATTGAGGAAATTATAAATTAATAAAAAGAAGTGCGATGATTAAGTAAAGGGTATTATAAGCTACGAATTTTATCAGAATAAATAAGTACAGACGAATTTTATCAGAATAATAAGCATAATTACGGTAAGGGCAACATGCAGCCCATTGGCCCATGGGGCAGAAAGACATTGGAAAAGTCGAAATCGGCGGATTTCAGAATTGAGGAGCGATGCGTCTTTGATTTCACTAAGCATCTATCTAGCTATGTCCACCGACCTCATCACAAGTCGCCGCAGCCATCGAGACGTGGCGAATCAAATACGCTACCTTTGACGTTTAAAGAATTCAAAAAATTTAAAAAGAAAAATAAAATAAAAGACTGAAAGTGCATGGTCACGTGAGGTGGAAACCTAGAGAGAGAGGCAGTACCGTCCAATCAAATTAATGAACCTTAATCTCAGCTCCCCATTAGACGACCCAATTACCGAAAAACTAAACTAATAATAAACTAATTAGTTAACTAATAAATCATGTCTCGTTTGAAGACAGCAGAACTCGTTTTATGTGGTGGTTTGTTCAATTGTTCGAGAGAACCGCTCATTATGGAAATTGATCAGGTGGTATCTACTTATTTTCTTTTGTTTTTCAAAACTGTGTTCTTTGAAAGTTAATTTGGTAACAATGTTAGTAGTATTTTCAAACAGCAATATTATAATATTCTTCCTTATTGTGATTTTAGATTTTCAAACATAGAAAATTTTTTTTATTTTGAAAGTTGGTCGCTGTAATAGTTTCGTTTTTCTTGTTTTATCAGGAAAAAAAATATATTTAGTAAATATTTTTCCTTTTTTTTTAAAAAAAAAAAAAGAAAACTACAATTTTCTTTTTCTTTTATTTTTATTTTTTAAAGAAAATATGAAAAACGTGTAAAAAAAAAACTACAATTTTCTTTTTGTTCTCATTTTTATTTTTAAAACAAATTATGAAAAAAGTGTTTCTCTGTTTTTTAATTTTGAAAAGTATCATTGTTTTACTACTTTTTATTATTTTTAATCAAATTCCTAATCTTTAATTTTAAATTCTCAAGAAGATAAATTTTAATCATATCTAATATTTCTTGTATGCATGAACTAAATATAAAATATTAATTTAATTCTGTCGTATCTTATCCTACCTTTCAAACCAGACACAGTATACAGAGGAGGATTTAGATCGTGGACTAGAGATTAATTAAGGAGTCTATGGACTGATTTTATAGTTTATAAGGGTGAGTGGAAAGTAAGCTTTTAACTTTTAACTTTAGATGAGAGACTCAGGATCATAAGCTTTTAACTTTAGAAGAGAGAGAGAGAGAGAGATGGGTTGGATTGAGAGGAAAGCGAGAGAGATGGGATTTAGAGGCAAGATATAGAGAATAAGGAGTAATTAATAGGTACAGCATCAAAGGGAATATGGCAGTATAAAAAAGTGTGTATTTGCCTTTTGGGTTAATTATGTAAAAATATACTCTATTTTAACTTTTTTTTTGGTAAAAAAATACCATATTATTTGAACTTCTACAAATTAATAACATTGTTTTTACTCTCACATTTACAATTTCTGCAAATTAATACCTCACTTTTGAATTCTGCTTATTAATACTCTGATATTTACGATTCTGCAAATTAATACTCTCAGCTTTTGTTTTCTTTGTATATTTTTATTATAAGTAAATTAAAAGATGCAAACATCTCTCATTAACTTATTAAAAAAGTTTAGATATTAGTATATTATCAGAAATATTTTATAACTACTTTTTTTGGTTAATTGCTAAAAAAATACAAATTTTGTTACTCTTATGTTTCTTTTTTTTTTTACAATTAATTATTTTTACCTTTTGTTTGAATTTTTTTACTTTTCTTTTTTAAATAAAAAGTGAAATAAACTAATTACAAATACTTTTCAGAAATTTTATTATTGTTTAATAAGTTTTAATTAAATTGATGTTGGCTACTACCATCTTTTTACTATTAAAATCAACTAATTGGGCATTAAGGTTATAAATTTATAGGAATTTCAAATGTTAGGATAATAATTTGCAAGAATTTTAATTGTTAGGGTATTAATTTGCAGAATTCAAAAATGAGGGTATTATTTTGCAGAAATTTAGAAATTAGAGTGTTATTCTATAGAAATTTAAAAATGATGGTATTATTTTGCAGACATTCAAAAGTCAAGATTTTTTTTAAAAAAGAATTAAAAGTCAGAATATTTTAATGTTATTATCCCTTGCCTTTTTTATATACTCCAATACAAACTTACTAAACCTCTCTACGTTAAAACCGATTATTACAGATGACCTACCCCAAGTAAAGCCTATGCAACACATGGAAGGGAACTTTTTTTTTTAGTAAATCAAACTGCTATTATTAATGCAAACATTCTTGTACAATAACAGCTGAAATAGGTGGCGGAGTTTCCTCCAACCAAATACATTCATTATCCAATCTAAGAGCAAATTTAGCAAGGCCATATGCAGCACGGTTGGCATTGCGATAGATATGCTTGACAGTAGCTCCTGGAAAAGAGGATAAGAATAGTGACGCATCATATATAAGATCACCAAATGCTGTGTTTGTGAATGCTGGGTTTTGTAGTTCTTGGACCACAACTTTAGCGTCTGTCTCAATAGAATACAAAGGGAGAAAGACATCAGTAGCCTATGAGAGACCCAGACAACTTATGTGTCGAATAATAATTTGACAGTTAATAACGCATGACTTTGAGATAAGTCTTCTATTGACAACTTCCCACATAGCTAGCTATTTCTAGGAATCCAATAAATATTAACACTTTCTAATAATAATTTGACAGTTAATAACGCATGACTTTGCGATAAGTCTTCCAATGGCAGCTTGCCACATAGCTAGCTATTTCTAGGAATCCAATAAAATATCTACACTTGGCAATAAGTATGCCTAGTCATAATTACTGATTTGTCATATTTGACCTTGTTAAAACTATTTCACATAATTTATTAGATCTAATAATACTTAGGGATTAACCAAAAAATTGAATAATATCCCAAAACAAATGGTTCATTATATTTTTATATCTTGTGTTTTGACTATTTGTTTAATTTATATTTTATGTTTAGTTATTCTTATTAATACTGTCTTTCAGATTTAAAATTTATGATAAATTTATACTCTTTTAGACATAACACCACTTTTGACCACTGAATTTACAGAAATATTCTCTTGAAATTAGAACATATATATTTATATATTATTCTAAATTTTAAATTGCTAAAATTAATAACTGAAAAACAAATATTAAAATATCAATTATATAGGTAAGAAAAAACTTAGAATATTCTTATATTTATTAATTTAAAAATGATTTAAATTTGAATTAATTTTAAAATGTTTTTGTTTAAAGTTTAAAATAATATTTTGGTCAACTTAATAGTCAAAATTAGTGTTTGAATTGGAAAATGTATAGATTTTTCAAAGTTCTAAATACGGAGAACTGAGGACAATATTCATAATAACTAGAGCACAATTTATGATCTAAATAAACAATTAAAATTCAAGGTATAAAAATATAACTATAATTTCTATGAAATAATAGTAAATAAAATATGACACTAATTGCACAAGCTTCTCAATTAGTTTTCAATATAAAAGAACCATTGATTATTCCCCACATGAAATATGACCCAACTTTAGGATTCAAAGATATTTCATGCTCCTCATAACATGGGTTGACTAGAAAAAATGTTGAGAAATAATGCACAATGCAAATATTGCAAAGTAGTTACATTTTTGGGAAACTATGGTACTAAAGTAGGAACATGAGAAATTATGGTGAATCATTGGGATCCTGTGAAAGAGCTTTGAGATTAGTTGATTTTTGAGATAGGTTATGGTAGGAGTGTGCAGAAAAACCACTAAACTGACTAAACCGAAAAAATCGACCGACCAAAAATCGAAAAAACCCAAATCGAAAAAACCGAAAACTGAAAAACTGACGTTAGTTTGGTCAGTTTTTCTTTCAACTCCAAACTGACCAGTATAAAACCGACTGAACTGATACTTTAATTTATATTTTCCTTTTTTATTTAATTATTTACATATTTAAAATATTAGAATACTATATAATATTAAAATAATTTCTTATAACTAATATTTGATAATCTCTTAAAATTTTTCTCAAACCTAAATGCTATTATTTATCAATTCCTTATAGATCCAACAATGTTTTATTTTATAATTATCTAATACCTAAATTATTATATTCAATTTTAATTTATATATCTAAATCTATGTTTATCCATTTGAATTTTTATATTTATGATTTTATGGTTGTTTTGTACTACTATTTTTCAAGTAGTTGTACTTTAAAGTTAGAATATTCTTTAAAACAAAGAAAAAAAGAAAAACAAAAAAAAAATTATTCTTTTTTTCGGTTTAAACCAAAAAACTGGCTAACTGAACTGAAAAACCGAGCGAACGAGCCAAAAAAAACCGATCAAACGAGCCAAAAAAATCGAAAAAAATCGAAAAACTGACCGACTGTTTTCAAAATTAAAATATTCGATTTTTTCATTTAAAAACTGACCGAACTGAATAAATAATCAGTCGGTTTTTTTACGTATTTTTCTTAGTCGATCGGTTTGATAGGTCTAAAAAAACCGATCAAATCGACCAATGCTCACCCCTAGGTTATGGAGATAACTTAGTAGACTAATTTTTAAGGAAGAGTAAGTGGGAAGTTTAACAAAGTACACGCCAAGTTTGATAGGTTAAGATAGGACATTAGAGAAGTTTAACATAGTATAGGTAAAGTTTTAGGGATTAAGGTTAGTTCTCCTTAATCAATAAAAAGGAGATGTATAGGTAGGCATTATCTCACTTATGAGGTTTCTTCGTAGCTGATTACCTTTCATTTTATACACAAGCTCCCTTGAATCAGTATAAAAAATACCTGTCACGACCGGAACTTCAGGCTAGTGGTAGATTGAGAATTTTATTTAATTTGGAAATTTTTGATTTAGCTGTAATAATTTCCAAAAAGTTTCCAATTTACAAAATTGTCTCATTTTTAAAAACTCTAGAACTCTAACTAGTGAACCAATATCACGGTTTAATATCACTAATAATAAATTTAAAAACTATAATCAAGTCCAAGTCCATATATCATTACCATCTACACATAAGAACTAAGTACTGATATGACATATAGAGTTTAAATATATAATGATAAGTAGTCATCTTGGTTTAATGCTAAATAAGTTCTACTTAATCCAAAATAAAAATATAAGCGCCAATCCAAGACTCTAAGCATTACTAATATACAAACTGCTAGAGAATGTAGCCTCTTAAATAGTGTGTTAGTCACCTAAGTCATACTGGATACCACTTGAGAAGGGAAAAAAGGGGTGAACATAAAATACCTAGTAAACAGTTATCCTTTTGGAAAGTCATTTAGTTCTGAATATATCTATATGATTAGTCATTCCAAAAAATACTTCATAAAACATATGAATCATCCGATGGTATCTAACTAAGTCTTATATCGTTGATTTTGATGGTACTCCATGCTTCAAGCTCTTCTCTCCATAATCCATCTTGAATATCTTTTGTAATTTATTCATCAATTTTACTACATACTCAAGTTGATTATTAGTCCTTAATCATATATTTGTTAACGTCAGTACAAAATTTATTTATTTGATAATAGGGACCCTTATCATATTAAAAACTCCTCCTCAAAATATGTTTGAGAAAAATTAAGACAAGAAACACTCCCCCTTAATTTCTTAAAGATTCAGAAAGTGCATATTCGAGTTTTATAATAGGACTATTGAGAAATAGAAATTTCTTAGCATTTTACCACATATTTCTCCCCCTAGATAAATCAATAAATCAATATGCTTTCTCCCCCTTTTGATATCATCAAAAAAAAAAAGAAAAAGAAACATAGAGTATAAGATTTGAAAATAAAAAACATCCATGCATTTGAGTCATACAATCTGGAAGAAGAGGATTTTTCGGCACAAAGAAGTGAGAGAAATGAGTGAAAAATGTGTGAAAATTGCTTAAAAATATCCAGTAGAAAACGCTCCAACGGTAGGCCAAAAAGGGCTTTTTGGTGGGCAGATTTTGGCAGAGAGTTTTAACTTTCTGGGCATATTTTTTAGTCTACCGGTCTGATTTTCAGTCTACTGGTCGTTTTTTTTTTTCAGAAACGAAACAAAAAAGAAAAAAAAAAATTAAAAGCACTCTTATCATATAATAAGAAACATGGAATTATTTTTAAAAGCTTGAGTAAACAAACTAGAATCATTAATCAAATAACTCAAGATAATTCATTGAAATCAATCATACCAAGCTCTCTACGAATTATACAAAAACGATCTTCACTTAGAGGCTTAGTGAATATATCCACTAGTTATTTTTCAGTACAAATAAATTCTAGCATTATGTCACTCTTTTGCATTTGATCACAAAGAAAATGATGTCTAAAATCAATATGCTTAGTACGTGAATGCAAAATAAAATTTTTAAACAAATTAGCAGTACTAGTATTATCACATTTAATTGATACATGATCATAATTCATACCGAAATTCTTAAGTGTTTATTTCATCCATAGAATTTGTGCATAACAATTAGCCACTGATATATATTCGGCTTCAGTAATAGAAAGAGCAACCGAATTTTGTTTCTTGCTAAACCAAGAGACAAGTGCATATTCTAGAAAGTAACAAATGCCACTTGTGCTCTTGCGGTCGATTCTGTAACTGGCAAAATCCGCATCCGAATAATTAGTAATGTTAAAGTGTGTGCCTTTGGGATACTATAATCCTAGGTTCATTGTGCCATGTAAATATTTCAATATTCTTTTAACAACACTAAGATGTGATTCCTTAGGATTTGATTGAAATCTAGCACATAAGTATATTCTAAACATTATATCCAGTCTACTAGCCGTTAAGTAAAGTAGTGATCCGATCATACTTCGATATTTAGTGATATCCATAACTTTACTATTTTTATCTTTGTCAAGCTTGATTGAGGAGCTCATTGGTGTTCCTATAGTCTTTGAATGCTCCATCTCAAATTTTTTGAATATATCCTTAATATATTTTGCCTTATTTACTTTGTTTGATTTGGAGGCAAAGAAAGAAATCTAGCTCTCTCATCATACTCATTTCAAATTGGTTATACATATATTTTGAGAAATCTTCACAAAGAGACAAGTTAGTAGCACCAAAAACATGATGCCTAAGATTCTCACATGTATAATAAGCCAATAATAAATATGTTCATAGTACATAATAGACATATCAAGTAACTAATATTAACTTTATAGTAAATTGCTCATTCTTTATTGTTAAATGCTTTCGATATGTATTATTGTACTAATATTTGTCGAAATATTCCCATGCAGTATAAAGGTTCAGAACCCTCAAAGAGAGAGCTTGGAGTATGAAAAGAACAAAGAATATATATATTCATGAATATAATATCATGTGCGCATGCATTAAAATCAAGTTTGTTGATAACTTGGTCAAATGGTAGTTTTTCAGTAAAATATATTTGTCACGTTTTTTCGGAGCCAAATTCACTATGCATTTAACACGTCAAATAGCTTTAATAAATGTTTAAGACTTATTTATAGCATTTTATTTGTCGGCCCCCAGGTAAGCACGAGATAGCAGTCACTGTACTAAATTGTGTTCAACTGCATTAAGCTAGCTTTAGTTCAGCTTAATCGCGTAATGTTAATTTTGTGTATTCTATTAATTAGGTATTGATACTATATTTATATTATTAATTAGAGTTTAATTGACTTATTTTTATATTTAATGATTGGTTATGGGACTAGGTTCTACCAGATTACAATAAGATTAGCCATATAGGATCATAAATCAAAGTATGACTAGATTTCATCTTCTAAGCTAGGTTTCACCAGTTTGGTCTTCACTTAAGTGTATAGGAATGGCAAGCAATGTGATGAGTAAGCCAAGATTGATTTAAAGCTAGACACATGGAAAGTTAGAATGTGAAACACCGAAAATACCTTTAGAATTTAACTTATGCCTTTTCTTAGCCATTAAGTATTGATTTTGGACCAAATCTGGTCATTTCTTTCCCCTTTCTCTCCAACCACAACCTGAAGCTCCCTAGCTCTTTTCTAGACTTCTCTCAACTCTCCTTAACCATTTTCAAGAGTTTTTAAGTAGTAGAACTCAAGTTGGAGCTCAAGAAAGCAAGATAGGTCCAAACTAGTCAAGGTAATTCTACTGGTTCTTCTTCCTAGGTTTTGTTTTCTTATTTCAATTCTCCACCTGATACAACTTAAATAATGGTTCTTCTAGATCCTTTTGAGTCCAAAAATCAATTTTAAAGCCCTGGTAATCCATTTGGTGGAAGTAGAAGGCAAGAGCTTTAACATAAGTTCAAACTAGTCAAGGTGAGCTTTTTGTAGATTTTAGAATTGGTAATTTATTCTTTTTGCTTTAGCTCTTAAATTAAAACTTTTATTTGATGAATAAAGGTCCTAAGAAACCTTATATATTACTGGGAACATAAAATTTAAGTGGAGGATTAAAGTTAGACTTAAAGCCCCAAAGTTTGTTATTTATGGATTTATGTATTTTCATTGTTAGAATAAGTTTTCTATACTTGTAATCTGATTTTATAAAATTGAAATATATATTTTATTGATCCCACTATGTAAATATATTTGTTTTGTTGCTAGTTGTGACAATAGAAAAGTATAAAAGTAGTTTTAAACTTTGTATAAACTAAAAAGAATTCAAGTGCACCTAGAATGTTCTAAATGATCCTGTTTGAGGTGTATATGTGAGAATTAGATTGTAAAATTTTATTGCAGATTTAAAACCATAATTTTAATCATGTAGAAATGTCTTAAAAATAAGAGAGGTACTTTTCAAATATTTTTAAAACCAAATGGTACCATTTAGAAGCAAATAGACTAGTTTTTATGAAAGTACGTACCATTTTGGTTCATATTATCATTAAGTTTCTTGATTTTTGTGAAAGTTGTGATTTTAGTTTTGTGCTTGTTTCTTTAAGCATTTTACGTTGTAGTGATCATTCCAGTTATGAAATTGATATCAGGTCTTCTACACACCTTGCCATAGAGGATACTGACTTTTTTCACTATCTTTTCCACAGGACACGAAGTAAGTAAAGATTTATTTTAACTGCATCACAAGAATAGTAGTAGATACAAAATATTTTCCTACATACTTATGTGTATTATTTCAATTATATACTATTTATATTGTTGCTGTTAGTTCATGAAAGACATAAGTATGGCATGATTATTTAATTATGATTTTCATGAAGTAAAGTTTTCCACGCATTGGATTTAAAGTAGTACCATTGTACTGATTTTACAAGATATATTTTAAGTACATTATTTAGTCTGTCTGTGTTGAATAGGTATAGTTTGTACAGACATCTTTCTTGCATAGGTGGGTATGACTTACCGACTACTGGGACTGAATATTGTACTATAAGTTATGTGAGATACATTACCTAGTCAGTCTGCGTTGGGTAGGTGTGGTTCGCATTGGCCATGTATTTTCTTCCCATATAGGTGGGCATGGCCTATCAACTGCTGTGGTTTTGTAGTATACTCAAGGGCTCTATAAAGAAATATTTTCTAAGAAAAGTGCATCAAAATGAAAAGTTATGAAAGAAAGAGTACAATGAGAATTTCAATGAAGTTTATGTATAAAACACATTCACGAGCATGCATGATCTTTACTTACTGAGCATTAGCTCATTTAGTTCCTATGATGCAGGTGAGGAGATATATGATGTATAGAGTTGCTGATTGGCTAGTACGCTTTCTTGTCGTTATGATCATATAGATGTAGATGAGCTTGACTTGTGGGTGATGTTTTTGTCTTTTAATATTTTGATGTGCTGTAAATATTTTTGCTGATGACATGATAAACTGATATATCTTTTGGTTGTATATTTTATAAAGACACTTTCAGAAAATAATGCCACGCAGCTTCTTTTGTTTTACACTTTAAAAAAGTTTAAATTGGCCTACGTTTTTAAACAAAACAAAAGTTATGGTTTATAATAGAATAATACTTCCTAGTTTGATATATATAGTCATATAGTTAAGCTAGAAGGTATTATAAAAAATAATATTATCAACATAAATTTGTACTATCATAATATCAACCCCATTCTTTTTGATAAAAAGAGTAGTATCTGTTTTTCTCATTAAAAATCCATTTGAAATTAAAAACTTGCTTAATCTATCATATCAAGCTCTGGAAACTTATTTTAAATCATAAAGAGCATTTTTTTAATTTAAAAACATGGTTCGAATACTTATGATTTTAAAAACCGGGAGGTTGAGCAACATAAACTTCTTCTAAAATGTATCTATTTAAAAAGGTACTCTTAATTGATAAAGAATGAAATCTATATGGCATGCAAATGCTAAGAACATCCTAATGGATTCTAATCTTACTACGGATACAAAGGTTTCTTCATAATCGATTCCTTTTTCTTGATTGAAAACTTGGGCTACTAATCTAGGCTTGTTTCTCACAATCACCCCATGCTCATCAACTTTGTTTCTAAAGATCCACTTAGTTCCAATAACTGATTGATCATTAGGTCTTAGTACTAATTCCCAAACATTACTTCTTTCAAATTGATTTAATTCTTCTTGCATAGCTAAAATCCAATATTCATCTTTTTCAGGCGTCTTTAAAAATTTTAGGTTCAATTTGAGAAAGAAAAGCCATATTATTAGAAATATTTTGAGAGAATTTCAGAAGTTTTGAGACTTATGCCAATACATTTCTTGTGTTGACATTGGTTTATCGTATTAATTTTGTTTATTTTTCTTAGAAAAAACTTGAACCCCTCAAAATGGTGGTGTTTTGAGGGGATTCCAGAAAGTTTTTACTCTTAGATGCTTCGATGTTGGGTTTATGGGGATAAAACTCTTATTCTTCTTCATCTTTTCTTTTAATTCTCACAGACTCTCTCTCTCTCTCTCTCTCTCTATCTCTCTCTCCACACCCCACCCCAAAGCTCTCCTTATCTATTCCATTAAAACCTCTTTCTCTTTCTCTCTCTCTCTCTCTCCCCCTCCCACACACACTCCTCATCCCAAAGCTCTCCTTATCTCTTCCATTAAAACCCCCTTTCTCTTTCTCAAAATCTCTCTATATCTCTATCTCAATCATAAGAGAAATTCTCGTATTAGTCTCAGTAATATATTTCTCAAGTTATTCTGCTTGAGTAGCTCTGAGAATAGTTTTTTACGTGTCACATATATATTGACTAATCTCTTCTTACAAGTATTGTAAAGATTCTAATTACAAATACTAGTACTTTCAAAAAAATTTCTACATATTGTAGAGAGGAAATTATAGTTTTAATTTTACTACCGTTTGTTTTAGAAAAGGAAGGTTAGTAAACAAAATTTAACATTTCTCTTGCATTCCAACATTTCATTGATATTGTCACGATAATAACTCAATACTTTTTACTGATGTTTTATGGATATTGATATTTATACGGTATTATCACATATTACTAATATTTTATGTATACATTATTTTTTCCAAATATATATACCAATACTTTAAAAAACAAATAATGTTGTGATAATAGCACGAAATATGGTGACATTTTGATCCATGAATTTTATATAAGTTTATTTGCTATGATTTTGACTCACAATAATTATATCTAATTGAGTATAAAGATCTCATAATCAATAGAAAATAAATTTAGAGTCAAGCATTAAGGTACTAAATTTGAACTATAATATATTTTTATATATGTGTATATATATATATATGTTAATTATCAAGGGAAACATGTTTATGTATAAAGAAAAGAACAATTGGTGCTACACTTAAAGAGTCATTAGAATTATTCCAAGGGTAAATTACATTAATAGCTTCTGATTTTTATCTGTTATACTATTTTGTCCCACGAATTTTTAACTTACACAGTAATGTTCTACTGAGTTTTATAATTATTGCAACAAAGACCCCTATTTTTTTTTTTGCTAGAGAAACAATGACCCTTTTATCACAAAGTATTAAATATTAAATAGAAATAAGTCATACAAAATATATAATTTTGTAACTGTGTTCAAGAATAAGACTCGGAAATTTTAACTTATAATAGTAGACTATAGACTATTAAGACTTATGCAATTATTGTATCAATGAACATTTTTCACAAATTGTTAAAGGCGCATATAGTATAGGATTCAGATCATATTCCTCAAATCTGGAAATTGTTTTACCCTAACAATTGTTAATATAAAACAATTTCTAGATTTGAAAAATAGAATCTGAATCCTATACTAAACACGGCCTTAATTTTTTAATAAAATTGAGTTCTATGCTTGCATATAGTTTGGTAACTATGATTGAAAATAATATTCTAACTTATAGATGTAAATAATGCTCAATTATACACTTTGTCCATGACTATTTTATGTTAAAAAATTAATAGATTATGACAAAGGAGTTATTATTGTAATAATTGCAAAAATCAAGGACTATTACTATATAAATTGAAATTTAAAAGATTAAAATGGTATAATAAATATAAATCAGGAACTATTACTATAATTAACTCTTATTCCAAACAACTGTCGTTCATTATTCTAACATAGCATTTCAGAGCTAGCTTCCAATGAAGTATCCTACTAATTAATAAGCATTTTGACGATCTACGTACTTAGCTACGAATATGTGTGCTTCGAATTCTAAGAATCTAGTAGAAGTAAATAACTGCAATGTCATCAGACCAAATATCAGCTTTGTACGAGGATAATGCACCGTAAAATCGAGTAATTTGGATGTCTATATCTATATATCTATAAAATCGAGTAATTTAGATACCTATATCTATACATCTATAACAAGAGAGAGGATGAAGTTTTTTGCTTTCATACTTAGTACTTCAACCACAGTATAATCCAATGTTTAGATAAAATGTCATGTTGCCTCATGTTGCGCATATGTTATTTGTGGTTTAGGCTTTATTGCTTTTATCTTTCAGTCCTCTTAGTATGTTCTAATGACTTTGACCAATCTTGTTGATTCGTGGTAGTACGTCTGTACCTCAAAGACTTGGCTATCCATGTTTCCTTTGTGCTGAGCATTGGTTCCCTTAAACGAAGTCTACTTCTTGTACACATTAAAATAATAATAAAAATAATAAATATTAAGATTAATATTAGATATAAAATTGTAGTGTGCATATCAATTGTATGTTTGGGCTCTTAGATTTAATAATATTATTCACTTTATTCCTTTTTAAATTTTGTTATTATGATTTGACTGATAATCATGAAATTGAACAGAGGCGGAAATCTATATATTACACATTCAACATTCATCTTTGGAGGTGACAAACACCGAGACCTTTGAAGATAGGTGTGACGAGGAATCAGATAGTGAAGAAGATGGGTGTGATGATGAATCCAGTACTGCCAATACCGATGTATCTTGTTATACTAAAGAAGATTACTTTGTTGAAATTGATTATCGTATCAACATAGAAAATAGAAGATGATTATGCATTTTGAGAAGAACGTACGTAGATATGAATGAGGAATCAATTGGGATTACGCCTAGCCAGTTAGATGAAGATGTTGAAGAAATATTAGAGGAGTTTGAGCAATCCGACACATGCTCCTGATGATAAATATTTATCTATTTTTCGGGCGGAAAATATGATAGGGTGATTTATTTATTGTCATTTATCTATTTTCACTTTTTTAAGGGTATCAAAAGAACACCGGCTTCTCACAAAATCTAGGCCCAAAGTCTCAAAATTGAAACATTTTGGATGGGCTTTGAAAAATTCAAGATTATTTAAATATCAATTTTTTATAATATATTTAGAAAAATACAAACTTTTAATAAGCATATAGACAAATACAACTTTTCTTCAAAATTGCTAATTTCTAGTGATACTTAAGGTAACCAGTATGCTTATTTATCATAATCATTGAGTTACATGAGATATTTGAGATAATTAGTCCGGTTAACTCATGTAACTTATCTAGTTACCTCAAGTATCCCATCAATCAAATAAAGTGGTATTTTTCTAAATATTTTCAAAAAATAGTATTTTTTAAACAAATCTGGAACTTTTCAAAAAGTTTAAAATATGAGATTTTATTTTTTGTGTAGAAAATATAAAATCAAATTTCCTCCAAGAATATTCCATTTAAAATCTAATCATGTTAATATTTTAGGCTATTTTAAAACCCAATCAAAAGGGCTTATTTGAGACTTTTGAAATATAACGACCGATGGGCTTCTTCAAAATCCAGGCTCAAAGCACCAAAAGTTGAAAAATCTCGGATGGGGTAAATGTTTTGAAAAATCCCTTATCAGTTTAGAAAAATATCACTTTTTAAAAAAAATTTAGACAATATTTTTAATAAGTATTTAGAAAAGTACCACTTTTTCTTCAAAATTGGTGTTTTTCAATGGTACTTGAGGTAACTAGTTGGGTTATTTAGGGTAACCAATCAACTTACTTGAAGCAACTTGATTGGTTACTTCAAATATTTCATCAGTTAATAAAAGTTGGTATTTTTCTAAATACACTTTTTTGAAGGGAGTTTTCTAAATATATTCAAAAATGGTATTTTTCTAATTAAAATCCCAGATTTTTCAATTTATTTCTGAAAAATTATCATTAAAAAACAACAAAACCAACAAGAAACAAAGTTCCTCAAGACAGAATTGGGACCAAATTTTTCTATAACTTAAGAGCCATTTACAATTATTAATTACGGAGTACGCACGGCATATTTAATTATGATAATCTAATAGTGACAAAGTCATATTATTTACCTGAGTTATTACCTCTAATCACATCGATTTTCCCTAAAAACATGACATCGATTAATAATTTTTTTTAGGAGATTAATATGGAAATTTTAATGTCCCATTATTTTAATTAAACCCAACTACGGTCGTTTATTATCTCTCTGCATAGTGGCTAGATAGGAGTTATCCATTTATTAACTCTTCTTTGATATATATACTTCTTCTTTAAGAGATTGAAATTACTGAGAGATAAAAAGGCACATACTTATGAAAATATGCTTAAGGAGCGGGTATTTATTTAATTTTTTCCAAAATACAAAGAGCACATACTTTTCCTTAGGCAATTTTTGGTAGAGGGGATTTTTGGAGGGATGGAGAGGGGTGGAGGGAGAGGGATGAAGGTAGAGCTACAAATCTGTGTTTGGTAGGAGAGAGACAAGGAGAGAGAGGAGAAGTAGAGGGAGAGGATCTCCCTTCAAGCTCACAAAAATGCATCCTCCCAAATTGGAAGGACTGAAGAAAATTGAAATGAAAAAAATATGAATTGACTAATTTACCCATCAAGTCAATTAATTTTAAAAAGATAAAATAGATAATATAGTAATTTTATAATTAAATACTCTCTATCCTTCCTACTCGACATCCTTTCTACCAAACAATTCAAGGGATTATTATTCTCCTTTCCCTCCTTCAGATTCTCCTTCCTTCCTACACTCTCTATCCTTCCTACTCTCTTTCCCTTCTACCAAACATAGCCTTAGGGTATCTAGTCTAAAAAGAAAAGCAAAAGGAAAAAAAACAAATAGTTGTAGTTTCATCACTTCATGGGTATTTGGAAAGACTAGAAAAGGTTCTTAGAGTATGTTTTTCTATAGTCTTAGAACATAGTAGTATCAAAATGAGCTGACAATAATGGGCGGCACAATACGAGACAATCAGTAATCATGCTCGGCAAAATATAGCATGATAACTAAATGTAGTCGGATCGACATGATACGTGACACGATTTATTGTCATATTGTCTATAATATAAAGTCCAAAAA
>JXTC01000436.1:212037-266704 GCA_002914845.1 Trema orientale
GATTCTAACCGCAATGTGAAGATTGCTGATTTTGGTCTGAGCAATATAATGCGCGATGGCCGTTTACTCAAGACCAGCTGTGGTAGCCCAAACTACGCTGCTCCAGAGGTATAATGGTGTTGAGTTAATTAAATTAGACTTTGTAGACTTGCAGTTTATCTTAATTGAATTTATAATGTAACATCATCTGTGATTGGGGTCAGATTATATCTAGCATATTGTATTCTGGACCTGAAGTTGATGTATGCAATAATAACTATTTTGTAAATTAGATTTGTAACTATTTTGTAAATTTAGCATTTGGATTTAGTGTTCCGTCTTTTTTTCATCTTTTTTTCCTCCCATTGAATATAATAAAGAGTTTGCTTCAAGTTGTTACGTTATATAATATTGTTAACTCATCCTTCGTCGTGGAAGCTCATGCCAATTTTATTATTTTAATTTTTAGGCTTAATGGCACACATGATCCTACAGTATTCAATCTTTAGCAATTTAGTGCTCGTGAGTTTTAATTGTAACAATTAAACTCTAAATTTTACGATTTATACTAATTATTAAATTTTGGATAAAAATCACACGTGATGAACATGAAAGTGTATTTGAAATATAACAATCACAAAAAAATTTTGTTATAAATTTGCAACTCTAAGAACCTAAAAAATATAAAAAATACATCTTTTCTAATCTCTAAATCTTTTTGTTTAGATTTTTTTTCCCTTAAATACACTTTTAAATGCTACAATATGCTCTTCACATATTTTTTTGGTTAGAAATTTAACAAAAAGTTGTAATTTAGATAATTCAGGGACTAAATTGCTACAAATCAAAAAAATTCAGGAGCTTAATTGTCATAATTATAACATTGAGGACTAAATTGACACAAGTGTGATAGTTTAGGGACCATTTGTACCCTAAACTCCTATTTTTTATTTTTTAAGTTTCTCCTCCTTGTTTTTGAAGTATTAGACGTTTAGACTTAATATCAGAGCCTTTGAGAAGTGGGAAAATTGGGTTTTCCTCCAATGGAGTTGAAACATTTGTCGGTTTGAAAATAATATGAAAATAGTATTGTAAATATTATAACGTGAACGTGATAGAGTATGCGGTTGTGGTGTACCTCATGCCAAAGAAATTTTCCTCTTTATCTTTACCTTTTTTTTTTAATTTATTATTTATTTATTTATTTATTTTTTCTCCTTTAGTTTTGGAGTCTTAGACTACATTGATAACCTGGGCTCTAACAAGTGGAGAAACTATGGAGGATGAAAAATCGGACTTAGAAGATGGTCTTCTTCAGGTTTTGATTCTCTCTTTCTTACTTTCATGGAAAATCAGTCATCTTTATTTGAGACCAGACGATTATTTTGGCTGAAACTTTATTGAGAGGGACCATGTGTTTTACTTATATTATATGTCGATATCTGTTTGCTTCAAAATCTAATTGGGTTATGCTTATGGGTTGACTATTTATTTTACGATTTGTTTTCGAGTCGATAATTGCGGTAAATTTGTGGAAGATAACAGGGTCGGCTGAATTTTGCTTTTTCTTTAGGATTAAATGGATTTTATCTTCTCTTACTTGGATTCTGAAAAAAAAAAAAAAAGGAGGGAAACCGGAAAATGTTTTTAGGGAGAATTGGAGGTAAATTAATATGACTTTGGAGTATTTTGAATTTTTACAAATAGCGTAAAAAAAGACAAAATGTTCAAAAGATAATTTTATGCAGCGAAATGATAAATATTATCCTCATTTTGCCTCACAATTTTTTTTCCTCGGCAAAATTCAACTCCCGGACAGAGCGAAAACAAAGTTCCATATTTGTCTATCTGAGCATTGTAGACTGAAGCTTCTTTATTTTACTTTATTTATTTATTTATTTTTTCCTGATAACAAAAAAAAAGGTCTCAACCGACCACATTACAATATTGGGTCAAAAGAAAAACAAAAAATCTAATTTAGCAAGGGAATCATGTGACAAGAAAGCAACAGTCTTATTGGCCTGCTGACAAAACACGAGAGGAAAAATGAAAGAGGAGGACACTGCATTACCCTTCACATTTTATGAGGAGGGTGACATTATTTTCGTAGAGAGATGAACTGAGTCAATTTTTGATTGAAGTTGATTACATGCTATAGATTTGTTGAGATTTGCATCGGTTTAAAATTGCAGTTGGTAAGCACTAGGACAATCTATTCATCTTCTTCAAGCTGTTAACTGTTTAGATCAGTCTCATATTCCTCATAAGATGTTTACTTGCAAGCATATCCTTGTTGTTATTTAGTTTCGGTATTGTATCTTACATTCCAAATGATGTTTTGTGTTTTATATTTTCAGAATGAAAGCAGTGGACTTTACACTCGTGATGGCTCAGTTGACATCAATGGGAACTCCGTGCTAAAGCAGAATACTGGAAATTGGAAAGCCTGCTACTTCATTCTCGGTATTTTAATGGTTTTTTTTTTTTTTTAAATTTAAAAAAAAAATTTATTTTATGTTGATCTCTGCATTAAACGAGTGAATTTCGTTTGAATAAATGTAACATGTAATACAGGTACTGAATGTTGTGAACGCTTGGCCTTCTATGGTATTTCTACTAATCTAGTTAATTATCTTACAAACAAACTGCACGAAGGAAATGTCTCTGCAGCAAGAAATGTCACCAGTTGGCAGGGGACTTGCTATATAACTCCCCTTATTGGAGCCATTTTAGCAGATGCTTACTGGGGAAGATATTGGACAATCACCGCCTTTTCCACCATCTACTTCATAGTAACCACAAAATGAAATTATCATGTTTGTTCTTTTGATACAAATAAGAATCTCATTTAGTTCCCTTAAACCATTGGCCTCTTACCAGGGCATATTTTAGAAGCACACCATTTCCACTTCAAGGCATTGCCCGTTTCTCTGATTTGATTTAAAGCACACTTGTTACTTTTGTTAGAAAATCTAAGAGCTTTGTCACCAAATTATTTTGGATGACATTGTATGAAACTAAAGATTGTTTTAGAAATGTTCGTTTTGGTTACCTTTTCTAAACCCAGCTCTCATAATATTAAATCAGAAGCCCCCCCTGATTGAAGATGGAGACTTAGCATTTGGTAGTGGGGAGTATCCATCCAATATGACTCATGGCCATGAGAAATATGTCATGTTAACATTTTACAAAAAAAAAAAGAAAAAAGAAAAAAGAAAAATGAAAATAGTAGACCATTGATGAAGGAATTTGATTATATGATTGTTGTCTGAACAGGGAATGTGTGCTTTGACTCTCTCAGCATCAGCACCAGCTTTAGGGCCAGCAGAATGTATAGGTTCTGTATGTCCACCAGCCACTGTTGCACAGTCTGCGGTATTCTTATTTGGACTTTATCTGGTTGCACTAGGGACTGGTGGCATCAAACCATGTGTTTCAACTTTTGGTGCAGATCAGTTTGATAATACCGATTCAAAGGAGAGGGTCAGCAAGGGATCTTTCTTTAACTGGTTTTATTTTACAATTTATATTGGCATGCTTATATCAAGTACCTTTGTTGTGTGGATTCAAGACAATATTGGGTGGGGTCTGGGATTTGGTATTCCTGCATTGTTTATGGGCGTTGCTGTTGCTGGTTTTCTTTCTGGCACTCACCTCTACAGATTTCAGAAACCAGAAGGCAGTCCTGTTACAAGAATGTGCCAAGTTTTGGTTGCATCGTGCCGTAAGTGGAATCTAGCGGTGCCTAAAGAAAGTAGTCTTTTGTATGAAACACGAGACAAAAGTTCAGTGAAACATACTGAAACACTGAAGTAATACTCCTCTTATAATAATAAAGCAGCTTAGAAATAACTTTTGAAATGATAAGTTATCTGGTTGACTTTCTGTCGAATTGGATATAATATTTGGTCTAGCTTTTTAGTTATTGTTCTTTTCAATTTCTATGTGGAAGAAATTTTTAGAGCCTAATTTTTGTTTCTGCTTTGAGTTTTATTTTCACTATAATTACTTTTCTTGTAGTGAAAGAATGTTCTTTAATGCAGTGAAGATATGTTTTGTAAAGCCTCTTTGCCACTAGATTTTGCATGATATTTTATTTTCTCTTTATCATGATAGCTTTTATATTTGAAGCTAATCAAAAACTCATATTACTCAAGTGGTAACATGTTGCTAATGATAGTCCTGCTTTCACAACATGCTTGTTATGAGTAGTAATTCTATACATGCTATATTTCGTAGAAGAAAAAGGTTGGAGGATGCTTCATTAAGCTAGTATAATCTTTTTTCTTCCCCCCCTTTTTTCCCAGAAAAGAAACTACTGATGAATTATAGTTTCATCAAAAGGGAACAAAACTTTACTCCGATCTGGAGTGATTTTCAATATAACTGTCTTTTTAATTTTCAGCATTTGATCAATATGTATTTTTTTAGTGCTTATAAAAAGCATAATGCAACATCAATCACCAACCCTGTTTTTTGTTGCAGGTGCCTTGATAAAGCCGCTGTGATTTCTGATGCTGAGATTAGTAGGGCGGACCTGTACAATCCTTGGAAGCTTTGCACTGTATCACAGGTTGAAGAATTCAAGACTATGGTCCTTTTGTTTCCACTCTGGGCTACTGGGATAGCCTTTTCTGCTGTTTATGCCCAAGTTTCTTCAACATTTGTGGAACAAGGGATGATGATGGAGACAACTATTGGCTCTTTCTCCATTCCTCCGGCCTCTCTAATCATTGTCGATGTCATCACTGTTCTTTCCTTGCTTCCCATTTATGACAGGGTGATTGTCCCAATCGCAAGGAAATTTACAGGCAAGGAGAAAGGCTTTTCTGAGTTACAGCGGATGGGAATTGGCCTCTTCATTTCGGTTCTATGCATGTCTGCTGCTGCTATAGTAGAGATTAATCGACTGCGGCTTGCCAAAGATCTTGATTTAGTTCACAAAAAAATAGCCATACCATTTACCATCCTTTGGCAAGTACCCCAATACTTTTTGATGGCCATTGCAGTGATATTTATGTACATTGGTCAACTTGAGTTCTTCTATGAACAGGCTCCAGTTGCTATGAGGAGTATATGCAGTGCAATAACACTTTCTACAATTTCATTAGGGTACTATTTGAGCTCCTTTCTTCTGACCATTGTAACTTACTTCACAACAAAGAATGGCAAGGTTGGATGGATACCCGACAATCTGAATGAAGGTCATCTTGATTATTTCTTTTGGCTTTTGGCGGGTCTCAGCTTCCTGAATTTGTTGATATACATAGTATTAGCCATGAAGTTTAAACAGAAAAAGGCTTCCCAAGGTTTTCCCAAGGAGGTGTAGTTTCTGAGAAAAATTGAAGAAGGTAAGGCTGTGAAATTTAATCGTAGAATAACTATTTTTCTAGTGGTTTCTATCAAATAACATATTCTCACGTTACAGTAACTAACCTTATCAATAATAAGAATGTAAAATATATTGCTCTATTTCAAGTCGGACCATTTTGTTTGTCTGTTTTACTTCTGTTCTGGTAGTAGTTTGTCTCTGACTTAAATGGACATAAATTTAAATAGCGACGTGTAATGGATATGTTCCACAATTTCAATTGTGAGATTGTGAGCAGAGAGGCAAATGATGTCTTATTTACATGTGCAAACCTTTGGTTCCTCAGAATGCTTATTTATGCTAATCCCTCCATAAGGAGGTTCAGCTTGTCATTAATGTCAATGTTTATGCATAGGTTCTATAGATCCTTGTTTATATGAGCATGTTTGCTTTAAGAATTGTGTAATGGAATGTTTATGATGGATATCCGTTTGAGAGGTAACAAGATTAATTTGAAGATAATAATTTAACTGAATGGTTATGATGATAACCATAACCATCCATAACCATTCAGTTAAATTCATGATCCTGTTGGCAAAAGCTTAGCAATCTGACTGTCATAAATTCATGATCCTGGTGTAGTGTTTTTATGGTGATAAACTGAAAAAATAGACAATAATGAGTTTTACAAAATTAATTGGTAACAGGGAGAATTATGATGTGTTGTCAACGAGAATTTGATACATAGATAGTATTTTTATCTTGATCCGGTTATATCACTGCTGCTATGGGAAATTTAATGGACTCCCCAGAATGGTTTGAATTGAAAACTAAACCTCAGATTTTTGGAGGACAGAGTTGTGAGAGAGAGATGCAGAGGAGTGGAAAAATGGCTAGTTTGGAACACGAAATGGCGCTGTTGGAACATGGTCTTCTTCTTGTAAGATGCACAGAGATTGAATCCAATATTTTAATAGATGAGAATTCGTTTGGCAACATTATTTTTTCAAATAAATTTCAGATTTGAAAACGTGTAATTTTGGTCTAGTTGACATATTACTTAGCAAATAAAAATTATATAGCTATACATTGAATATATACTAACCATTTACTACCTTATTTTGGTATATCAAATACTACTTGTTTTTGAAGGAAAATATGTTTTATTAAAACCAAGTCATTTAAAACAGATGACGAGAGAAAAAAAGGACAATACTCAAACTAGGTACACTCTACGGGAATAAAAAAAGCATAACTAGTTAAGACGTAGGTCATTTTATTATTTGTATGCGAGATATAGTGACAAGTACCACAATTAGCAACAAACAATAAAGTCTTAATTGTTGGAATTAGTAAAGGAAGCTCATAAAATCAGTTATTTTTTTTTTTTTGTAAATGTCTTTAAATTAATGAAATAAAGTATTATTCAGATAATTATTTCTACATAATGTTATTTGAACAAAAGTTCTCTTAATTGCATTAATATGTATCATTGTAATTACAATGTAAATTCACAGAAGGCATAGATACAAATTATTTACAACTGATAAATTGTGATTCACAACAATATAAATAAGGTTGGACGCTTTATTTTATGCTGTAGCCGACTTTGTAATGGTTTGATTTGTCTTGATCAAACTAAAGTCAACTGGTGTAATAGGACTTACACTGAATTGGATCATAAAATAAAATTTTATTGATAACATCAATGGAAAAGAATTTCATAATAATTTTATAGGCAATGATTAGCTTTACTCTAAATCTTGAGTTAACTGTGATTATATATTCGCAAATATGGTTTTATTTGAATGGCAAATGAGAGATCAATCGAGGTCAATATTCTCTGTTGTTTGGTAAAACATATTTATTGAATTATATGGTTATAATTAACAATAAAGAATTTTGTAAAATAACACCCCTTGGTAGATTTCGGTTCTTGATTTATTCTTAGGCCTAAACATGTTAATACTAATTTGTTCAAGAAGTTGACTAATTATCATTAGAAAAATCAGTAAGAACTATAAATATATCATTATGTTTTTATGATGTCATACAAAGGGGTATTGGCGAAGAATTATTGTGGCATAGGATGTTACTCTAGAATGTAGCATGGACAGTTGGAGTACAATTTTAGTCTTTTAGTAGAATAAACCTAAAATTAAATAATTAATAGTTTATTTTAGAAACCAACTGTGCATGTCCCATAAGATTCTTGGGCTAACTTTTATCAATAGTCACACTGTTATTGGACTAGACTAATTAAAATAGTAATTAGACTTGATTAGGTTGGACTATAGAGTAGGCTGCTGATCTGGCCCAATTACTGGGCCTAGGCGTGGAGCATAGTTGGAGATAGTAGGCTTATTTCAGTTTTATGTAACTCTTATATAATACTGGCAAGTGTGAACATCTAAAGATATTATTATTTAGAATATGCTATTTTCTAGAAAAAGAATGATAGAGATTCCTACTATTGATTGACATAATTAGATAGACATTCTAATTATAGTTAATTGAATATTAATAAATTAAGAAAAAAATGATAAGATAATATTTGATTGATTGCTGAATATAAAAGGCAAAACAAGATAGTCAAATATTGCAATTTGTGAAAAAGCGCTAACATGATATTCCTAGAAAGGGAATAACCTGATTTTGTCTGAACTTGGTCACTAAAGAAGGAGCCCACGTGCCTATAATACAGTGACTGTGGCATGTGGGACTCTAGGATTTACTTCTAGAGACCTCCTACCTATTATCTATAAATAGGACACCTTAGACACCCATTTCATAGGTGACAGTATTCATAACGAAATTCTGTCAGTTTTCGAGAGAGAAAGGATTCACATAGATAAGTGAACAGTTACCTTTTTATTCTTTGACTTCTTTGTGAATCGGTCGCAGTATCTAACTTGATCTTTTCCTGTAGCATATAGAGACCGCACTCTTATGTGATTATATACAAGGATATACCGAAAGATCGTTTGGGGTTAGAGCCACTCTCGTGGTCGTCTTAGATCTGTAAGAGGTATGAATTCTGACTATATTACTAATATATTATTGTGAGAAATAAATGCTTCTGATTGTTTTCTGTTGTATCAAATTATCAGAAAAAATTGTTGGTAGAATTTTCAATTAAAATTAAAGTTTAAAAATACTACCAACTACGATTTTTCTCAAGTCTTTACAACATTAATATCTTGAAATAACAACATATTAAGCGCATTCACAGGGAGGGAATTGAGTCCTTGAGAGATAATTAAAGCATCACATTCCACCATCCCCAACTTATTACCAAACTAGACTGCTAGCTAAAGTTCTCTCTAAATGGCCAGAAATTCATCATTCTCCATTGAGAAAGAGCCCTCAAGAAATTTAGCAAAGGCGGCAACTATACGACCCTCATCATTCCAGAAGACACCACCCTCACCCGTATGTCTAGAATGAGCACGAACTGAGGCGTCTGAATTCAGATTGATAGTGCCCAACAGAGGATGAGGCCAGCGAATTGGAGAAGTAACATCCAGTTTTTTTTCTGATATTGATTCCCATGGCATTTTGGACTCGAATATTAAAGCTCAATGCAAAATCAACCGTGTGTAATGAAGTTCTTTGGTAGTATAGTTGCTCTATCTTAGTTGAGGACTTGATTTCACCATTCGAAGTTCTCTATTTTTACGTATAAAAATAAGTTATAATAATAACTATTTTAATTTTTATTATCCTGTCTCTTTCTATTATAATTTGTTGATACATGAATGTTATAATATTAAAATAATAAAAAGAAGACACGAATTTTTAAAGTGGTTCAGCTTTACTAATAAGGAGCATACGTCTACTATAGTCGTTCTTATTTCTAGAGTTTCTATAAGCCAGAATTTGGATCACTTTCTCTGTACATTGGCTATATATTTATAGGCTATTTCAGATTAGCATTTCTCATTACAAATTTGTTGAATATTTTGATTGATTACAATCAATGCAAATTTGATTCATATTTATCTCATAAAATTAGGAATATCCTAATTTGAATTAATTTCCCTAAATTCCTGAAACTGTAAATAATATTCCAAATTTTGAGACGATTTAAATGAGAAAATCTGGTCATGTTGATTTGCTCGCATGTTTGTCTTGCCCAAACCTCTCGATCTCGACTAGCTCCGAACGATCTCACGCTTCCTCGAATAGCTCGATCATCTCGAACCTAGCAAGCTATGACTCAGCACGTCAAAAGAGAAGGTGCAGAAATTGTACACAACAATTATTCCCCAGTTTTTCTGTCACCTCGTGCATTAAGAACTTCCGTTGTTTCTGCGAGCTGTTTGAGCTTTGAATGATGTCATTTTGAGCAGTTTGAATTTTGATGAAATCATCAAAAGTTACTTTTTCTGACATGATGCGATATTTTGGGGTACCATTTCAGAGGCATCATTTTAGTTGGGTAATCATGACGTCAGTTTAAGAGAAAGTTGGTTTGAGTTTCGAAAAGTAAACCATCAGAATTAAAAGTAATAACGTCAGAATTAAAAGTAAAGATTATCACTTTTTAATTCTAAGAAACGGTACAACTTTCCACCTTCTCCCTCTTTTTGTCTATATAAAACTCCCTTACCTTCTTCCCATTCTCACGATTTTTGAAGCTCTCTAGAGAGAAGAATTATGGCTCACGATTTCTTCTAAACAAAACTCTTTTAAACTCCAGATTCTTTAAAGTCTCACCACAGAAGTAAAGAAATTAGTGTCAAACACTACCGCATTTATTTTGGTTCAAGGTTTCTGCCATTTTTTCTAGTAAGTATTTTTATCTTTTACTCTGTGTATTTTTAGATTTTTCCTTCTTCCTCAATTTAGCGACTCACCCTAGGACACCTCACATTAGCACAACTCCTTCTCTATAGGTGCCTAGGTCTAGTCGAGTACATCGATAGAGGGGATTAGCACAGATGCAATAATCGAAGTATCATCTTTTTCTACAGATCCTTTCGTCCAAGCTCTCTTCGCGAATTATGAAAAGAGAAAGAGAACTAAAGGAAATGGTTAAGAATGCCGATTTAAATCTTATCGAACAACCAGAAAAGGTCGAATCCGATCCTCTCCTGAAGGAGATAGACGATTTCGAAGGTGGAGAGGAGATCACTTCTGCTCATCAAGATTTATTTGAAGGAGATATTTGTCTTTCCGAGCAAGAAGCATGGTCGGTGAAGAACGCAACCTCCAAATTCACCACTAGGAAGTATGAAAGCAAAATTACAAGGAACGAATTTTTGGAGTACATTGACATATACGGATAGAAGGAAACTAGAATGTATAGGCCCAAACTGAACTGTAGAGCTGACTTTCCTCCTCACACTTGTTGCACTTTCAGGGAGCAGCCTCTTAGGGCCAGCAGAATGCTTTACACGAAGACTTTATTGATGTATTGGACTATTTTCACATAGCCCTGACCCAGTTAATTCCTAATGGATGGGCAATTCTAACTTCACTTAGGATAGTTTATTTCAAGCTCGGTTATAATGGGGCAAGTGTTGAAGAGATAGGCTATATGTACGAGCTAAAAAGCTCTCTAGACTCTGTCGGTTATTATTATCTCACAGCTCGATCAAAGCCGGGATAAAATCTCATTGAAGACTATAAATCGAACGTTGGTCTTTGGAAGAACCATTTTTTCTATCTTGACTATCTTCTAGTCAAGTATAGAGAATTTAATGAATCTAGTAGCTATCCTCGAACTATGATCACTAACTTTATTTATTAGTTACTTTTTCTCAGTTTCTCTTCTTTGTTCAGCCCACAAATCTCGACCTGAAATTTCTAAGGTGCCTTGGAGCGGGTTCAGAAGGTTAGCTCGCTTAGCTAGGAGGACATGAGTGCTGATAACCTGATAAATGATGAGAATCTCACTGCGTCTGGGCTATTGGTTAAGGGTGCCAAGCTACCTCACTTGGAAGATGAGATTTGTGAATTGACGAGAAAGCCCTTCATGATTTAGACACTATGCATTTAATGTCACTTTGAGTTTTTTCAGGTACTTAGATAATAAAAATAAGGCACTAGGTATTCACTTTGTGAATTTAACTGTATTTGTATGGGCAGTTACAAATACTATAGTCAATTATTATCCATTAGATGAAAAATAGTAACTCAAAGGTAAATATATAATAGAAGGGTAATATGATAATTTCACCTCACTAGTACGACATTACATCAGTGGTATATCTGCAGGTATAGTATATGCTAAATGGATCAAGTTGATTAAAGTGTTCATTAGCTTCACAGAAAATATATTGCATTTAGTCTAAGAGTACAATATTAGGCCTATAGTAGAGTGCCTAATATTAATAGACAAAGCCTAGTCATAATTAAGACTTAATTATGATTGTAGATAATTGGTCCATTAAAGTTTAGACTATTTGGATTCATAAAGTCCCTTGTCTAGTTCACAATAATTAATTAAATGGTCAGTTGAGCCTAATAGGGTTTACACCTCTCTAATACTTAAAGAGAAAAGTTCTCCTAAGCCTCTGTAAGTTAGCCACACGCCTACTACAAGCACAGTAACTGTGCTTAACGTGAAAAAGAGAGAAAAAGAGAGAGTGAGAGAGCCGAACGACCGAAGAAGAAATCCCGAGCTTGTTCAGGGGCTGTCAAGGGAGAGATAGTTATGGTCATAGACGTGCAATCAAAGAGAAGGAAGAGCGTCTTTCGGATCGTCCGCTCATCTCTTGTTGAGAATCATGACATACACTATATTATTCAACGGGTTCTAGAGAATAGACGGGAAGGCTTAATGGTTGTGAAGCATTTTCAGGTTTTATCTAAACCAAGATCCATGAATTGATTTATGTTAGATCAACGTTCTTTTTTATTTTGTAAAGTTTCAAGAAAAATTTTAAAATATCAATTCCACTGCGTTCTTGATTTGTTTATAAAACTACAGAAATTATTTTCAATAAAATTATTTTTCGAAATCTTTTATTAGAATTTCCAGTACTTTCTTAACCGTTTAGTCAAACCAAAGTATTAAAACTAAGTAAATGAAAATTTCTACCTAAATATTTAAGTAAATCATAACACACATATGCCCCCTAGTTTCGAGATAAAATAAATTAGTTGGAAATTAATACTAAAGGATTATACTTAAGACAATTCCAAAAATATTGATTTTGTCATTAATCGAGCAGAATTATCATAATCAATAATCGAGCAGAATTGTTACATCTTAGTATTGAGAAAAGAGAGTAAAGCTTATTTATAATATTTTCCTAGGTGTTTAGTATTCCATGCTCTTGGTAGCTCGTGCTCATTCATTCGTGCGAGCTTTTGTTCCTAGAAGAATTTCTTATGAAATTCTATAAGATCCCTCCCAATTTGGTCCAAGGGCTCTTGCACCTTGTTCTTGTGTATTAGGTTCAACTCTTCGTAGGACCATATTGCCTATTTTGAACTGTTTATCACAAACTCGAGAGTTATAATATCAAGCTACTCTTTGTTGGTATGCTGTGGCCCGTATCTGAGCCTGTTCTCTTTTCTCTTCTAGGAGATCGAGGTTCTCTGGAAGCTAATTCGTCTCCTAGTCGTACATTCCTGCTCTTCTCATTTTTACTTAAGTTCTACTGGTATCATCCTTTCTGTTCCATAAGTCATAGAAAATTGGATTTCGTTAGTCGCAGTTCGGGTGGTCGTTCTATATGCACATAATGCTTTTGGCAGCTCATCTACCCATGCTCCCTTGAGTTTCTCGAGCTTTGTTTTGAGATTCTGCTTCAAGATTTTATTAATTGCTTCCTTACTTTGAGGACAAACAACGGCTGAGAAACTTTTTGTTATCCCATATTGCTCACAGAATTTCTTTATTTCAGAACTTTCGAACTGCGTGATATTATCTGATACTATCTTTTTTGGAACCCTAAACCTATACATTATGGATTTTGCGATGAATCTGACGATGTTGTTCGATGTGATGGCTGTTAATGCTTCAACCTCTACTCATTTTGTGAAATAATCAACTATGAACATTTTTCATTGCATCCTTTTTGATAATGGGAGATTTGTTGACACTTGTCACATTTTTGAACATTTTCCATTGTATCCTTTTTTATCGTCAGCCAGTAATATCCTTAGAGTGCAACTTTCCTTGCCAAAGATTGTCCCCTAGAATGGTTGCTACACACTTCTTCATGAATCTCTCTTAGGATTTGAAGTACTTTCTCATTATTTAAATAGTGGAGAGGGGTACCGAGAATAGAGTCCGTCATCGAGCAGGACGTATCATGCAGCCCAATATCTCATTCTCCTAACTTCCTCTTTCTCGGTGGGCAACACGCCATCTTTCAAATAGAACTGGATTGAATCCATCCAAGTTAACTTTCTTTCTTTGAGGGTTAAAATTGATTCTGGCCCCTCAACACTTAGTCTTTCTAGGAATTCTATAGGTATAACGTTGAATAGGTCAGCATCTTTAGTCAATGCGAGCTTGGATAAAGCATATGCATTGGACTTTTAGGCTTAAGGTATTTCATGAATTTTGGCTTTCTTGAAGGCTGAGAGGAGTTCTCGAGCCTTAGCCAAATATGACCATTTTTGACCCTCGAGCTTGATACTTCTAATTGATTTGTCTTACTACAAGCTGCGAGTCACTATAGATCGAGATGACTTCAACTTTCATCTCTTTTGCCGATCAAAGACCTACGAGTAATGCTTCATATTCTACCTCATTGTTTGAAGCTTTAAATCTGAAGCAAAGGGCACATTGAATCTTGTAGTCTTTAGGGTTGATTAACATCAATCTTGCCCTCGATACTTGCTCATTCGATACTTTATCCACAAACAGTTTCCATTCGAGCAAGCTCTCTTATTTCTCATGCTCGACCACTTCTGGTCGATATATGTATTCTGTGACGAAGTCAGCTAAGGCTTGTCCCTTGATAGTAGTCCTCGAGACAAAGATTTATCAAACTGGCTAAGATTAATTGCCCATTTGAGGAGTTGTCCTGATGCTTTAAGTTTCTAAAGAACTTGTCTTAGTGGAAAGCTAGTTAAGACATAGATAGAATGAGCATGAAAGTATAGTCTTAGCTTCCTCGAGCTAATAACCAGGGCGTATGCCACGTTTTCCATCTTCAGATAACATAGCTCGGCATCAACCAATTGTTTGCTCGCATAGTAGATGGGATATTGGATCCCATTTTCCTCTCGCACCATCACCGAGCTGACCATATATTTTGACATGGCTAAGTATAGATACAATACCTCGTTATAAAGAGATTTGGAAAGTAACAGAGGTTTGCCTAGATGTAATTTCAACTACCGGAAGGTTTGCACGTACTTCTCTGTCCACTCAAACTTCTTTGCTCCTCGCAATGCGTCGAAAAATGGTACGCATTTATCGGTTGCTTGTGATATGAATCTACTAAGAGTGGCCACTCTTCCAGCAAGACTCTAAACTTTCTTTGATTTGCGAGGAGATTGTATGTCGAGCAACGCTTGGATTTTTCTCTGGGTTAGCTTTTATTCCTAGTTCATTCACTATAAATCCCAGGAATTTACCAGAAGCTACTTCGAAGGCTTAGCTGAGTGGATTGAGCTTTATTTGGTATGACCTTAAAATTTTGAACATCTTTTTGAGGTGTTCAATATGATCCACAGCTTTACTTGACTTCACGAGTATGTCATCCACGTAAACATCTATACTTTTTCCGATCTAGTCCATAAACATTCTATTGACTAATCACTGGTAAGTCACACTAACAATTTTGAGGCCAAAAGACATCACTTTATGAAATCCTGAATTGTCAAATGACATCCAATTCCTCATATAGTTAAAAACAAAGGCAATAATAGTCATACTTGCATATTATTTTATATTAGTACCCCACGTAAATATGATTTTTAGTGCCTATCTTATCAATTTATTTTGGTTATTAATATTTGCTTACTAAATAATTTCACAATAAAATGCTCGAGATGGGCTCCTTGGTACTAGTTGACATATACTAAAATTAACTATAATTTCTGATATTTTATTTTACTTAATTATTGTTTAGTCAGATCATTGATTTTGTGCATACTTGAAAACTCTTTAGTTTGAATGTACTTAGAAGACGTTTTGGTATATTTTTTTAACATAATTGTTACTTTTTATATAGTTATATATGTATTAATATATCAATATTAGGTTAGTATTATTTGGTACCTTATGATCATACTTATGTTGTTTTATATATAAATATATATATAAAAGAAACAGACTTTAGAATAACCGACTTAATAATGTCGACAAGCTCTAAAAGTCTTTATATTATTTTTTATCGAGAGCCTTTCCCCATTACTATCAACATTCTCTCTCTCTCAAATGGTGTTGTGATAATTGAAGTGGAATATCACTTTAAAGTTACTTTTCAAAATTCCTGGTACATAGTATAAAGGTGATTCTTCTTAATTGTTACTCGATAAAATTCCTTTTATGATATTTCTTTGATTTGTTTTAGAACTTCCTATATTGGAAAATATATTTTTATAGTACTATCAAGTTATTTATATGTAAGCTTTCAAATAATTTCATAATTTCATGTAATTGATGGTCCTAATTTTACTTATTATTAGATAAGTTTTCAAAGAAATCTAATTTTAGAGTTTTGGCCTTTGGTGATATTGCTATATATATATATTTGGTTAGGAATGGAAAGGTTACAAAAAAAAAAAAAAAAAAAAAAAAATTCTTATGAACCCATATCTAGTTTAGTTAGCTACAAAATTAATTCTTTTTATGTGTATTGTTTAGTGTAACTCTAAAGTGAAAATTTATTAGTCTGAAAATTAGTTTATTGAGTTTATTTTTTTTTTAGATGAAAAAAGGGGAGAAAGAGGCAACTAACGTGGGTACCCTCCTTGGGTGTAACCATAGGAGCTCTAACTCCATTCAAGAATATTCTTCATGACCCTATGGACGGGTCGCTACCACTGCGCAGTGGAGTGAGTCACCTGAACTCTATCCAAACAACTAGCAATAAGGGTACTTTGGGACCTGAGGTAGGAGCACTAGGCTGGCAGGGGTCTCTTTCACATTAAAGACTCCCAAAAGGAGCCACCCAGGATTACAGCGCTGCCACTAGGCTACTTGTTCGGTGGTATTTATTGATTTTATGTACCTTCTTACATGGGAAGAATGTGACATCACACACTTAGAATTGTAACTTTGATGCAAAACTTTTATCCTAATTGTATTGATAATAAAAGCATCTTAGTCTAACCTTGCTATTGCAATCGGGTAAATCAAATTAGCCTTAGTCCACATATTTTTTTTGTTACTCATTAATTACTTTATGCTTTGATATGTCCTAATCCTTTTAGAATTACTAAACTGATATGATAAATTACACATGAATCCAAGAAATGTTTCTTTTAAGCTTTGCTTTTATTCCTGGTAAAGTTTATTTACGGTACTAGAAGTCTTTTCGGTTAATTTTTATTATTATTTAATCTCATACTTGTAAACATATATTTTTATACAAAATCTAATATGGTAATTTGCTTAACATTACTTGTTTAGTGACCAAAAGAGTCTGTTATTTTCTTAACATATATTTTTATACAAAATCAAATATGGTAATTTTCATAGGAAATTACGTAATAGCTCGAAAACGAGGTAAGTAATGACACATCTGCAATGTAAGATATTATTTGTATATGTGAATATCTGGAATCTTCTGATTATATGTATATGTATCTATCATTCTGCTTTGCATGAGACATGAACGTGTGGTACATTTATATTGCATGAAGAGTATTGATGAATAGGGTGTGGCAGGCCAGTGTCCCAAATATGTTACCTGGTTCTTTCGGGGACACTTTGGTTCTTTCAGGGACAATGTGGTTCTTTCCGAAAGACTCTGATAGCGGTATAGGGAGGACCTCTATAGTACACAGAGGGGTTTAAGATGTATTTAGGACTCGAGACCTCTATACGATGGCTTATGATCTGTTATCTATTATCTGAGTAGCTCAGTATGTAATACACAGTCTTATCAATCAATAAAATATATATGGGGATCCCAATTATATGAATATTTTTTCTCTGTTATGTACACTCTACATCTGTATTCATTACTTACTAAGTTTTCATATTCATATGTATTCTTACATTGCAGAGCATATTGCTGATATATGAGTGTAGAGGAGGAGTGCCGACTTTTCGACCACGGCCTATGTATATGAGCATTTTGATGCTATGATTTTCTGATAGAGGATTTTGCACATGTTCACTATATATGTGCCTATGTATGTACACGTTATACTATATGTATAATTATGAGAAGAGTTTCCCCTTTTACTTCCAGAAAGTTTTTTTTTTTTAAAAAGAAGTTTTAATTTTGCACTATTTTATCTGTTCTATGTTGAGTAGAATCTCCTGATTTTACTAGGTAATCATATATTACTATTACATACATGTGTGGAATTGGAGCATGTTACAACTTTGTAACAGTAGAGATATCAATCAGTTATGAATAACGTATGCTCCTCGTCTAGTCCATACATTGGAATTTGGTTATAGCCCAAGTAGGCATCCATAAAACTTAACAGCTCTTATCTTGCTGTTGCATTTATGAACTAGTTAATGCATGGAAGGGGAAAGCTATCTCTGGGGTAAGCTTTACTTAGATTAGTGAAATCAATACATGTTCTATACTTGCTTGTAGGTTTCTTGAACAGAACTGGATTTGACAACCAGCTCGGGTAGAAGGATTCGCGAATGAACGCAATCTTCTCAAGCTTTTCGACCTCTTTTTTGAGGGCAATATATTTCTCTGGATTAAGAGCTCTCCGCTTTTACCAGACTAGTTTGAAGTTAGGGTCGATGTTTAGCCTATGGCAAATGATATTCGGTCGATCCCCGTCAGATCTGCGTGGTTCTACGTTGAGATTATTTTTGAGAAATTCTTCGAGCTTTCCTTATAGCTCATTTCCAAGGTTTTTTTTTCCAACCTTCAGCGTTCTGGTCGGTTCAAGCTCGTCTATAGGAATTTCAATGAACTCCTCTACAGGTCCATATTTCTTCTCCTTGTCGATCACACAAGGATCCAGGTTCTTATCTACCAGTCTGGAAATCGCCTACCACTGTTTGTGCGTCTGGACCTTTTTGACCTTCCTTTTAGCAGTTCTGATAAACTGATTATAACATACGTGAGTTTCCTGTTGCTTACCTCACATCATTTCTATTCCTTCTAGAGTAGGAAATTTTATTACGAGGTGATGGATCGAAGTGATGGGGTCTTTTAAGGACTGCGTTAAAAGCTATTAGATAATCCACCACCAAAAAATCAGCCATGACTATTGTCTGCCAAGGTTGTGCTCCTACAGTGAGAGCGAGCAAAATTACTCCTAGGAGCAGGATGCTGTCACCTGTGAAGTCATATAACTTTGTAGTTTTTGGCTTCAAGTGTTATACGCTGAGTCGTATTTCTCTAGGGCACTTAAGTAGAGAATGTTTACCGAACTTCCATTGTCAATAAGAGTTCGATAGACAAGCATATTGTCGATCTTCACCGTAACGACAAGTGAGTTGTTATGAGGATAATGTACTTTACGAGCATCTTCTTCTGTAAAGGTGATCAGCTCATTTTCTCTATAGATTCTCTTTGTGGGACAATCTTTTAGGTGAAAGACATTCATCAGGGGTGACTCTCGAGCCTGAGCATACTTCTTCTGGCTTGACCTAGAATCTCCTCGGCATATGGACCTCTAAAGATGGTGTGAATTTCACTTTGAATTTCGTTATCTCGGTTTTTGCAAGCTAGTGAGGCTGCTCGCCTTTCATGATCGTCTCTTTGATTATAGTCCCTTCATCACTGATGTCTTCTAAGGTACCCTTGCTTTATCAGTTCTTCAATTTCATCTTTCAGGTCATAACAATCATTTGTATCATGACCATTATTCTTATAGAATTGGCAGTATTTGTTTCGGTCCCTCCTTGTTCCCTTGCCTTTTAACATAGGGGGAGGTTGCTTGTATGGTACTCGGTTCTGGTTGCCATTAGCACATTTTCCCTACTTTCTCTCAACCAGTGTAGTAGGTGAACTTGAGGGTGCGAGGAGCTTTCTTCTCGTCTGACTGAGTTTTCTTCTACTCTTTTTTGTATTCAGAAGGGTTATCCTCATCATTATTCTTCCTCTTCTTCTTATTTTCTTTTCTTTTTATGGAATCATTTGTACTAGATGGTTCCACATTGTGTTGCACATTCTCTATGCACACGTACTTCTCAGCTCTCTGGTAAAAGTCCTCCATATCAGTGTAGTGAACTTTCAGCAAGTTTCCTGAGAGAGGGGTTTTTGGGTAGACTCCTCTTGCCAAGGCGATTAACAAACCCCATTAAGGTGTTTTTGTGACCTTAGCAGCTTCATCGTTGAACCTCTTAAGGTAAAAACAGAGGCTCTCACCATCTTTTTGCCTGATATTAGCTAAAGCCAGGCAAGGTATCACGTAGGCTCTTGATGCCTAAAACTGTGAGGTGAAGTCTCACGAAAATCCTTTCCATGAGGTAACTAATCCTTCAGGCAAATTCTTGAACCACTTCTTCACTCCCTTGGTTATGCTCACAACGAAACACTGATGTTGAGCTAAAGGTTGAACTCTGTTTAGGTCCATCTGGTTGTTGAAGGCGTCTAGGTAGTCACGAGGTTTAGTTTTTACCTCGTAAGTAGCGAAGGTTAGCATTTTAAATCTGTCAGGAATAGGGGCATTTTGGATCTCTTCATAGAAAGTAGAATACTCCCCATCGACCTAATAACCCTCGCGAGCCATCAGGTGATTCAGCTAGTTTCTCATACAAGCTAAGCAAGATCGTCAATGGGAGGAGTGACAGTTGAACTCCTGCTAGTCACACTCCTAGTTGCACTCGACCTTTTTCAGTTCTGTTGACCTCGCTTGACTTGGGCCAGCGAGTTTCATTCGATCTAGGCCCCTCAAACTGGCAGAACGAGAACCCTCATAAACTGATCTGCAGACTGGTCCCGACCTCGAACATGGTCTTGACAAATAGGAACAGTCCGAGCTTCTTTTGGTTGCATGGCCACTGGAATGTTCCATGTCAACCTTTCCTGCATTATCTAGATCATAGTCATAGATGCTCGAACAAGGTCTCCTCGTACTGCATCTGCCTGGCCTGCAGATCAACAATCTCGTCTCGTCTAGATTTGTTAGCATGTTCCTTACCAAGGTGACGTCTGAATTCTTCCTGTTGAGTGCCAATAGTCTCCCGGCTTCTAACAAGTTCTGGGCGATCCCTTACAGCGACAGTAGCTTTAGATCTTATGGGGAGATATCTGGTTCGTGTGGCCTATGACCTCGAAGGGATAGTGGTGGGATTGTTCTTGCTTCTGGAGAACACCATTTTCACAAATTGAAAATAGGTAATTCAGGGGGTTTTTGCTAGATTTTTTAATCATAGGCCCTCTATCTAGCACCAAATTATTGATACTAGATTTTGGTATAACAACGAAAATGTTATAATATTAAAATAATAAAAAGATGACGAGAATTTTTAAAGTAGTTCAGCCTTTCGAACAAATAGCCTATGTCCACCATAGTCGTTCTTATTTCAGTAGAGTTTCAGTAAGTCAGAATTTGGATCCTTTTTCTCTATACATTAGCTGTATATTTATAGGCTATTTCAGATTAAAATTTTCCATTACAAATTTGGTCATTGAATATTTGGATTGATTATGATTAATATAAATTTAATTCGTATTTATCCCATAAAATCAAAAAAAATCCTAATTTGAATTAATTTCCTTAAATTCCTGAAACTGTAAATAATATCCCGGATTTTGGGGCGATTTAAATGAGAAGATCTGGTCATGTTGATCTTCTCGCATGTTTGTCTTACTCAAACCTCTCGATCTGGATTAGCTCTGAATGAGCTCACGCTTCTTCGAACAGCTCAATCATCTCGAACCTAGCAAGCTTTGAATCAGCTCGTCATGTGAACATGTGCAGAAATTGCACACTACACAAAATTATCTTAGGTTTACAAGTTACATGACTTCTTTGTTATAAGACACATTTGAAGGGCTCAAAAGTTGCTTTATGTGTGTTGTCAATTATTTGTTAGTGTGCACAAATGTAAAATATCACAAATAAATTACTCACAAGCACCTGTACAAGTACACACAGTCACAAGTAATATAGATAAGAAAGTAAAGAGTGTCGAACCCAGGAGGATTGGTCACTAATCCTATGCTAAGTGCTAAAATTGTATCAATCCTAAAATTATCCAAACAATTGTAAATAAAGCAAATTTAAAAGAAATAAAATTAAAGTGCAAAAGAAAATAAAATAAAATACACAAAGAAATAAAGTAAAAATAAAATAAAGCAACGCCTAGGTTTACAAGTTCACCCAACCCTACTTATGTTTTTCTACCTTTCTCTAATTATATTTAACAAACTAATTTGTTAGCTAAGTGTACTTAATTATCTACAAGTTTTTTTTCATCATCAAGTAGACAATTTCCTCTAATCACTATATTCCTATGAGGACTATACTTAAAAGAAATCATTAATCTTAAGTACTCTCTAATGGCTACACACACTAAGTGACATATTCCTATCCTCCATATACACTAAATGTCTTTCCCATGTTTTGAGCAATCTGAGAGATTTAGCACAACCCCAAGAATTAAGCTTCATGACTTTAAGCCAACGAGGGGAGTATTTCTAAACTTTTCTCTTATTTTTTAATTTTCGTATCTTTAGTATAAAAAGTTTGGTGGAGATTTAAAAGTTTTTTGGATTGCTTGTTTGTGGTTCGTGGATTTGTTTATTTTCTTTCTGATTTGCAAGTATTAATTTTTAGTTGTTTTTAGTGATGTTTTGATTGAGGTTCAATGTCTATGATATAAACTTGATTGTGCATGGTATAACTCTAGTAACAATATAAATCATAACTGTTGGTGTGCTTGATTCTTGCCTGATTTGGCTTTATGATTGACTCTTGAGCACATTGCACACATAGTTGTGAACATTTAGCCTTAAAATACTTAGAGTAGATTTATGCTTATTTGGTTGATACACATAAGTCTCTTAGAACTCGTTTGAGTATCAATTGAGGCGAAATCCTAGGTGACATGAAAATCGAAGAGAGGATTTAGGCTATTTTGGATTGGTTAAGCCTTTCAAGGCTACTCTTTTGAATATAGTTATCCCTAGTCACCCCTGTTAAGCCAAATTGTTAGCCTTCTTCTTTGATTGAACCCCTTAAATAATTCCAACGTACAAATAATTTTTTCCAATTATCACCCTTCACATCATAGATGCTTGATATTGAAATTAAGTATATTTTGCAAGTGTGATGGAGTTATTGAGCAAGAAAAAGGAAGGGTATTTTGGGGTTGGTGTTTTTATTTTAAATGTTATGTAATGGTGTTTGTTTCATTATTCAGTTGTTTAATTCTATTAAAAAATCAAAGAGAGATTGAAAAAAGGAAAAAAAAGGAAAAAAATTGATGAAAGAAAAAGGAGAAATGAAATTACTACACCTTTTTTACTTTTGTAAGGAAAAAAAAAAAGAAGAAAAATAAGAGAGTTTGTTAATTTTGTTAGTTAGTTCTTTTTGTTTGAATAAAAAGGATGAAAGAAAATGTTAAAGTTGGCTATGAATCAAGTTTGGGGGAGGGAGACTGGACTTGTGAGAAAAAGAAAAGAGAAAAGGGTTGAGGCACTGAGAGGAATACGTATTCATTGAGCAGAATATGTGTTTATGGTGTGAATTAAGCTTAAAAGACTACCTTTCCATCTACCTCTACCTAAGCCACACATTACGAGCCGAGTAAAGACCTATTAATTTTCGATTCAATGTTAGTCTACATTAATAGAGATTGGCTTGAAAAACAAGCTTATGAGATGAATTTAACTTGGAATGAGACAAACTAGATGTTGAAAACTAAACGTGCATAAATCGATCCGAGCATGATTAGCTAGATGTGAATAACTGTTACACACACACAAAGAGTTCTAAGTATGAAAAAGATCAGTACTTGAGTTAAAATTCTAAAGCTTTGTAGTATCTTGAGTTTTCTTTGAGTTAAAATTCATAAATGATATTTGAGACAAGGTTGACCTCAATTAAATTCATTGCTTGTTGTTATTCATTTCCTTTATTTTCTTTATTCCTTTTTTACGTTGCCCATGTGTTTTGCTTGAGGACGAGTAATTAATTAAGTTTTGGGGGATTTGATAAATGTGTTTTACAGTTATCATTTCTTTCTCTTTGAGCTTATTAATTGTTCGTTTTTTAGCTTAGTTTTGTGAGTTTTGTGGTGTGTTTGTGCTATATTCAGGTGTAGAGCTATTGAGCTAAGAAGATTACAATTTGGAGCGACAAAGGGAATATTTGTTGAGGAAACGGTGCCACAGCGTAGTAGGGGACCAGCCACAGCACCAAAATATCCTAAAAATGGGTTGCCAACCTGAGAGTTAGCTCTTGCATCCAAAATGGGGCAGCAATGCCAAAATGAGGCTGCAGCCCCAATCTTGGTAAACACATCTTGAACGATTTGGAGCTGTAGTGCCAATACCTAGAAATTTCATTATTTTTACACATGGCATGCAATCCGAGATGACTTTTTGAACTCTTTTGAATAGCATCTTTCACATCTATTTGAAGGAAACAAAAATCTTAGCAGTTAAGAGACCATTGAAGACCATTGGAGGCCATTTCTAAGGGAAAAACATCAAGAGTCAACGGGATTAAAGAACTAGAGTTAGAGATTGAGCTTCATAGAGTTTTTCCTTTCCTCTTTCTTCTCTTTCTCTTTAAATTCTGTAAATTTGAGATGTTGAACTCTTGTATCTTTTATATTGGGCTGTTTAAGTTGAATATGAGCTAGACTCAATTACCTAGGATTACAATTGAACTTCTAATGTAATCTATTTACTTACTTCTCCTCTTTTGTTAATGAAATCCATATTTAATTGTTTGTTTTACCTTATGCTTCTTATCATCTGTTTAATTGATCGCTAAATAGAATGTTGAGTGAAATTTCTATAAGCTTAGAAAAGGGAATAGAAATTTAGACTTAGGTAAAATAATATAGGATTACCTAATTTGGAGTAAGTTACATAGGATAGGAATATACTTATGTGATTTGTGTAACCATTTTAGGAACCTAATCTTAATGAACTTAGTCAATTCATATTAGAGATAATATGTTATTTTGCCTAAGTAATTTCTATTTTGCACTTGGAAAAGGCATCTTGGATGTATTAGTGTTCTAGGTTGACAACTCTATTGGATTAGTTAAATTAAGAGGGGAATTAGGTAATTAGAGGAGTAAAAGGATAGATTGTAATCCTAGGTTCCGTATTCCATTGGTTCCTAAGTTGTTAGAGTCTAATTCTTGCATTCACTTTTTAATTTTGTTGCTTAGGTATTTTGTTCTTTAATTATAAGTTAATTTTAGTTAAAAATTGTGCTAGGTTAGTAATTAGCAAATATAAATCACATTTCTCCGTGGGATAATATTCTTACTATCCCTATATTACTTGTTGCAACCTAGGCTCTTGTAGTTAGCCAAATTAGGTAACAATATTTATTGTATCATTTTAGCCCCCGAACTTTCAACTTATATGGCAATAGTCTCTGAATTATACAATTGTTACAACAGTGGCCCACTTATCATAAATTGCTAGTTTTTTAACAGAAAATAACCAGCTTGAGTCTTAGAGGTAGATTTAAAAGAGCCAAAGACATATGTTAGCAATCTGATCAATTGGTGTCACCATTTCTAAGATTGTACTTCGAAGAAATATCACAGTAACATGGAAATAGAAACATGAAATAAAATTAATTATTGTAACACAAAAATTTTGGTAGAATTCTCCTAAAAGATGAAAAAAACTATGGCCCTTAGAAAGGAATTCTACTACATGAAATTTTTTTATAATTAAACAGATTTCTCTCTTTTCTATCTAATGACCCCAATACACTCAAGAACTCTCATAAATACTCTTTCATTCACATGTTTCTTCTAAGAATGAAACTCAAATAGGAACATTAAAAAGTAATTTAATCAAAAGTACTAAATATTTGAAACGCTTCTAACTAGGGATAGTTATCTATCAAAGACATAGTCTCCTTATACAGTGCTAAGGTCCTCCATTTCCCTCCTTCTTCTATTAATTTGAGACTTAAGGCTTTCCATGTTTTCTTATTTTAGCCAAATTTCCAATAATCTTCGTCCTGGCTAAATAAAATATATGTATATATAGCTTCCACTATAATCACTATTTTCATCAATAATCATACTCGACTATAAGAATATGAACTTAAAATTGATTAATTTTAAGAATTTCACTTCACCTTAAGAAAATACTTGCTGAAAGATTATAATGTAACTCTCATGTTTAGTTTTTCTGGAAGTTCATCAACCATCGATATCATTCACTGCACACCCCTGCATAAATGCTAAACTAATCCTAAACCTGCTGCTAATAATAAAATATATTCTTTTTGTGGCAACTTTAAATATCGACAACATGCCATGAGAATACATATCCTAATGAAAAGACAACACCATTGTCTCCCTCTTGTAGGAAATAATATTAAGAACAATATCAAACTTAGAGCTTCTAATTGTATCTGCTTAGTGTCTTCTAAGGTACCTAGATTATCTACACACTTTAAAGCCCTGTGTAATCCAAATCGAATTAACACTTGCAGGAGTTGAAAACTTACTTTCTAACATTTTGCTCTGCACTCCTACTTTGAAAACCAAATAAGAAAATTCCCACAAAAGAATTGGAGGGGTCAACGTTTCTACTTTAATATTGCAATCTCCTTATATAAAATTTCCTTATACTACTACCAAGCTCTGTGCACTGGAGAATCTCTTTCTAATACTACTTGCTAGGAATCTAACCAATCTTTTTTATTTCTTAAAAAAATGGGGCTTAACTAATGACCACCATTTATTACAAAGGTAATGAAAATAACTCACACCCATCACTACCAAGGTTTGAACTCCTGATATCTTAAACTCACACACACATCCCTCAAACCTTAGACCATCTGAAGCCTCAATTGGTTAGGAATCTAACCAATCTAGGTTTATCATTCCCAAGATCTTACTTTTTTTTTTAATTTACATCAGTTAGTGATTATAGTAAGTAGGGGGAGGAGACTTGGCCACACGCTCGTGGTCCCAAGATCTTACTTTAAGAAAATATCATAATATCAAAGAAATCAATAGATTCACCATTCTCAAGATCTTACTTCAAGAAATTATCATAATAACAAATAAATCAATCACCATAATACAGCTTCTATAAAAGAATTCTACTATATCAAAAATTTCTACAATCATATAACTTGCTTCATTTTCTACGTAATGACTCCTTCAAAAATTCACCTCACTTCAAGAAGTAATTCGAGAAAAAAAAATTAAATTTAATTAGTGGAAATAAATACAATAAATTTTTCTAACTGGAGTAATTAATAACCAGGGAGACTCTGGTCTTCTTAAATAGGCTCAAGTTTCCTCGTCATCTTCCGCTCTGCTGATGTGGAACTTAAGTTTTTCTATATTTTATTAGTTTTAGCCAAATTTCAAATTTCCTTCCATTAAGGTGTCTCTCGTACGCTCTAGTTAATCTCCTTTCCTTTGTGAAGTTGCGTCCTGGTAGTTAGCCGGGTTTCGAGTGTTATTTCAGTTACAAGTGATTCGATTTTTGTATTGTGTGGGTTCGTTGTTGTACTCTTTTGGACTCCTTTGGTTGAATGACATCGATATAAATTCGATTAAAAAAAAAGAAAATAAAAACAAAAGAACATAAACATATTCAATGAAGCTGATTTTCCAAAAAGAAAAAATAATTCCGTAAATTTTGTTGCATTGATTAATATTTAGCGGTCACTCCACTCCAAAAAGAAAAAAGTAGTCACTTAATTCCCATCTCTTCTCAATCTCTCATCTCTTGGGAGAGTGCTTTTCACTTTTTGCCGTTATTGTCCTGTCAGTTTTTGAGAAATACTAAATGCACTCTCTTTTTCACTCTCTTTTACATTCTTTAGTCTCATTGTCTCACACGTAGATTTCACTATCTAGTTTAATATTTTAATAATACAACAAATTATAGTAGAATCACGTATCAAGCAATGAGATTAAGAGTGTAAAAAAAAAAGGTGTAAAAAAGAATGTTACTAGTATTCTTTTATTCTATTATCTACAACAATGAACAGTAAAGTTATAGTTCCAATCTCACGTTGAAAAAGAACAGTAAAGTTGGCTTAAGGCACTACGTCATACAATTTTGGCACTTTCTTAAATTTTTTGCCATTTTTTTAATGATTTCTTTATCTTTCCTCCTTTGGTTTTCTAATATTTATTAGAGTTGAGAGAGAGAGATGCAGAGAGAAGTGGAGAAATGACTAGTATGGAGGATGAAAGGTCGGCCTTGGAAGATGGAATTCTTCTTCTTCAGGTTTCGATTCTCTGTTCCTATCCTAAAAGTCTTAAAAGCTTGCTTCTTTCATAAATAACCAGTAATTTTCAAAATCGATATTTGGAGATAAATTTCATTATAATCTTAGGCTTAACATCATTTTAAGAGCACGACTCAGATTAAGTTTTCTTCAAAATTGAACTCAAATGGTCAAAAGCTATGGTTTAGACTCCTCACATGGCTTTAAATAAATTATTTGTTTTTAGTTTTTGGCAAGTTGATTTCCAAGTCGTGATTGGAGTAATTATATAGAAGTCAGCGGGTTATGCTGTTTTTTTTTTTTTTTTTTTTTTTTTTGTTGTTGTTGATGTTGTTGTTGTGGTTGTTGAAGACACCTTATAAAGAGACAATTTATCAGCACAACATATATGAGAAGAACGAATCAAGATCATCATTTTACTTTCCACTAGATAAGTGTGAAGGACTTTAAGAGGATGATGTATCTTTATTTTCATACAAGTTTGCATGGAGGGTGTTGGAGGACGTTGGTTGTTGTTTAGAATTCACAAATGTGGTTGAAAGACTGGCCATTTTCTTTTGCGCTCACTCTTTTCGTTTGTCTTTTATTTTGCTGGACGAAAGAATATATTACCACTGAGAGGGAATAAACAAAACCCTCAAGTCTCAACCTATAGCATATTAAGACACTGGGGTAAAAGAAAATGGAAAAACAGAACACAACAAAGGAATTGTATATGAGAAATACATTTACATGATTGAGTATGAGTTTCTTTGATAACATTTATGTTTTCTGTCTTTCGTTTTCAAAAGTGAAAGAAAGGATGAAGATATCATCAAGATATTGTTTGAGAATATCTTTCATCCCTTTCACTTATTGAAACGAAAAGAGAGAATTAAGTGTTTGCCAAGAAATCCCCTAACAATCATCTGACTGTTTTGGTAGCCTGCAAACAAAACAGAGAAAGCAAAAACTTGAAGAGGAGGGTGTGACAGGATCTCATTCTTAGGAGTCAAGAGCATCTAAAAAATATTATTCGATACGTTTAAGACTTCTTTGAATCTAGGGCAACTGACTTAAGAAAAAACTTTGGTGTAAAACCTTGTTATATATTGGACATCTAAGTGACTGCCGAGAGCTCGAATAGAAACTGACAATTATTTTTGCCTGCTGCTTATGTACTTTCAAATTAAGTTGATTATATGCAGGAACGTTTGTTGAGATTTATGCTAGTTCCACAGATTCTCAAAATTGAAGTTAGTGATCTCTAAAGGAGTCAATTCACCTGCTTAGACTGTTTAAATCAATATCATATTTTTAAGTCTTAATAAGATGTTTTCTTTACTAGTAAGTCTTAGTTTTATTAAATTTTTGATTTTGTCTGATGTGATTGATGCGATGTCATATGTGTTACGTAATTTCAGAATGAAGGCAGTAAGCTATACACTGGTGACGGGTCAGTTGACATCCACGGGAAGCCTGTGCTGAAGCAGAACACTGGAAATTGGAAAGCATGCTTCTTCATTCTTGGTATCCTATTGGTTTTTTTCTTTTTTTTTTTATGTTGCTTACGGCAATGAACGAGTCAATTTCCTATTGAAAATGTGACATGTAACAGGTGCTGAATGTTGTGAACGCATGGCCTTCTTTGGTATTTCTGCTAATCTTGTTACTTATATTACGAAGATACTGCACGAAGGAAATGTCTCAGCAGCAAAAACTGTCTCCGTATGGCAAGGCACTTGCTATGTCACGCCGCTTATTGGAGCCACTGTAGCCGATGGTTATTGGGGAAGATATTGGACGATTGCTGCTTTCTCCACCATCTACTTCATAGTAACCACAATGAAATCCTCTTCTTCTTTCTTTTGATACAAATCAGGCAGTGCCCCTTACATCAATTGATGTAAAGAACACTAATTTTTCTAAGAGCTTCACCAGCGAAGTATTTTAGATGAACTTGTGGGAAACCAAAGGCGTTAAAAAAAATAAAAATAACATAATGGAGTTACCTTGTTTCTAGGCCCAGTTCTCACTTGTATTGAAGCAAAAGCCTCGTCTTAAAGAGAGAGAGAGAGAGAGAGAGAGAGAGAGAGAGAGAGAGTTGATGCTTGCTAATTGGGAATATCTAATCCATATTTTTCTTGGCTGCAAAGTTACTTCTGCATCAGATTTAACAATAAAATTATTCCCTTCAAGGATCCATGTTGACATTTTGTAATTGAGTATGCTATTTTAGAGAACATAGACTCATGCCCGAGAGAAGAGGAAAAGAGTAGAAAGGCAAAAGACAATCATATAAACTTAATCATAGAATTAATTAGTTAATTGTTATTTCTTACAGGGAATGTGTGCATTGTCTCTTTCGGCAGCAATTCCAGCTTTGATTCCTGCAGAATGCGTGGGTTCTGCGTGTCCACCGGGCACAGTCACACAATCAACAGCCTTTTTATTTGGAATTTATCTGGTCGCACTAGGGACGGGTGGGATCAAACCATGTGTTTCACCTTTTGGTGCAGATCAGTTTGATGATTCTGATCCAAAGGAGAGGGTAATGAAGGGATCTTTTTTTGACTGGTTTTATTTTTCATTTTCTATCGGAATTCTTATTGCAGGTACTTTTCTTGTGTGGATTCAAGATAATGTTGGGTGGGGTCTAGGATTTTGTATTCCTACATTGTGTATGGGCATTGCTATTATTGTTTTCCTTCTTGGAACACCCCTCTATAGACTTCAGAAACCAAGGGGATTTCCCTTTACAAGAATGTGCCAAGTTTTGGTCTCGTCTTGCCGTAAGTGGAATCTGGAGTTGCCGAAAGACAGTAGTCTCTTGTATGAAACACCAGACATAAGCTCTGCTGTTGAAGGAAGCTGTATTTTGGAACATACTGATACACTGAAGTAATTCTCTTATTATAATCTTATGCAGCTTGAAAATAGTAATTAAAATGATCAAGTTCATCTTGAAGAATTATTTTGACTGTTCCTTCTTAAGTTTTCCAATTAGTGGTTATCAGCTTTTGGCTCTGTTTCAATGGCAACTATTTTCCTTGTGGTGTAGAAAATTTTCTTTATTCTGTTTTGCACAAGCCTCTTTTCTGCCAGGACTTTGCATCATTATATCTTTTGTGTTGAAGCTACATAAAATCTCGCTTTGCTAGAAATTTGCTGAGCTTTGTTGCTTCTGAAAACAGAGCTATATGAGGACTAGTCCTATAATTGTCCTATGTAATACAAGAAAGTTGGGGAATATTTCGTGGAATAGATCTTTGTTTTTTTGGTGAAACTGCTTGTGGCTTATAGTTTTACCATAAGAACGAATGTCGTCTAACGTGTAGCATTTTTCAAAAAAATAGTGACTTGGTCAATTATCTACACTTAATCAAAGGTTGTTTCCTTTGTTCCTTGTAAAGATGTATGCTGCGTTTTTAAATTCCATTGACGTTTTTTTTTTTTTTTTTTTTTTTGTCACAGGTTCCTTGATAAAGCCGCCGTTGTGTCTGATGCCGAGATCAGTGATGGGGATGTCTTTAATCCTTGGAGGCTTTGCACTGTAAATCAGGTGGAAGAACTGAAGACTTTGATCCGTATGTTTCCAATATGGGCTACTGGAATAGTCTTTGCTGCTGTTTATGCTCAGATGTCTACAACGTTTCTGGAACAAGGAATGATGATGAACACGACTATCGGTTTCCTTACCATTCCTCCAGCTTCTCTCTCAACTTGTTATGTCATATGCGTTCTTTTCTTGGTTCCCATTTACGATAGGATCATTGTCGCAATTGCAAGAAAATTTACACACAGGGGAAAAGGCTTTTCATCGTTTCAACGTATGGGGATTGGCCTCTTCATTTCGGTCTTGAGCCCGTCGGCTGCTGCTGTTTTAGAAGTTTATCGACTGCGGCTTGCCAAAGACCTTGATCTAACTGGCGAAAAGGTAGCTGTACCACTCAGTATCTTATGGCAGATACCCCAATACTTTCTGGTTGGAGCCGCAGAGGTACTTGGATACATTGGACAGCTGGAATTCTTCTATGAAGAGTCGCCGAAGTCTCTTCGGAGTTTATGCAGTGCGTTATATCTTCTAGGCTTTTCATTAGGATTTTATATGAACTCCTTTACTCTGACTGTTGTAACTTACTTCACAACAAAGGGTGGAAAGGTTGGATGGATACCAGAAAATCTGAATGAAGGTCATCTTGATTATCTCTTTTGGCTTTGGGCAGGTCTAAGCTTCTTGAATATGTTGGTTTACGTAGTCTTTGCTATCAAGTTCAAATCGAAAAAGTCGTTTTAAGGTTCTCCCAAGGAGCTGTCATTTATGAGTATGAGAATAATATGCTTAAGATGTTGAAGAAGTAGAGTGCGAAAAAGAGTAAATGAGTATAATATTTTGCCAGTGACTGTGTGGAGGTATGTTCATTACCTTAGATTGTGTAAATGACATGTAAATAATAATGTGAAGGCTTGCTATTTGTTACCCCTCTTTTCTCTCCTTCTCTTTCCACCCTGAATGAGAGTCGTTAAATTTTAAAAGTGAAGATTTTCTATCATATTATTTAAATGTTCTTTATTCCAAATCGATTATTAATAAATAGTAATAAGAACTATGCCTAGCGTGACATGATATATACTAACACGATTATTAACCATGCCTAATATGGGATGACATAATTGATAAATGTGGCTGAATTAATGCGGATAAAATAGACACATCAAACACAATTAACTCGGATTAATTGACAGAAAATGTAGAGATAAATAAGGTATTATCGGTTTAATTGAACCTGTTGCATCGCAATATTCAGGTCTCCCTTTGGTGCTGCGCAAGACCGATAACCAGTATTTAGGGTAACTAGTAATCATAGTAACTAGTAATAAGATTGCTATTTTTTTTTTTTTTTTGAAAATGAGTAACAAGATTGCTATTAGTAATTAGATTGGTTATCACTTTTAAGTAAAGTAAGCAGTATTTGGTAACTAGTAACTAGATTTGGTTAGACCAGTGAACCATTAAGTAGCTTGGAAACTACAAACTAGTAACCAAATTGGTAATTGGTAACTACTATAAACTAGTTAATGGTAACCAGTCAATCACAATACTAGAAACCAATAACAAATTTGATAATAACTGGTAACAAATATGATAATACTAATAATCAAATTAGTAGCTTAGCAGTAATCAATCAATCATATGATTGGAAACTAGTAACTAATTTGACATTAACTAATAACCAAATTGGTCTTATTTGGAAACCATTTTAAATACTAATTATTAGATATTAAGTAACTAATATGATAACTAGTTTGGTTATCAATCTTATTATCACTATAGTAACTAGTAATTAAATTGACAATTGGTAACTAAATGGTCATTGGTAACTAATAATCAAAGTAACAAGTATCTAAACTAGTTAGTGGTAACCGCTTTTAAAAATTAAAAAAGGAAAAAATAATTTTAAAAAATGAATAACAAGAAGGAGGATTTGATGAGGAAAAAAAAAACGAGAAAAAGAAAAAGGAGTTTGGGTGGAGGGGGGAAACAGAAGAAGAAGCGATGTTCCCTAAATGGGTATCAAACTCGAGAGAGGAAGGAAACATAGGAAATGATGCCAAACCATTTAGCTGGCAATATTTTTCATGACACCTACTAACCTTTTTAATATATAAACCTGCAATAAAAGGATGACTTTAATTACGAGAATGCCACCGCTTTTTTTATTACTTTGTTTTTTCAAAAATACCCACAGTACGCCGTACGAAAACTAATTTTTTTCCATATACCGTATATATATAATATTTTTTATTTTTATTGGGAAATGTCAACAATCCCCTTATTTATATCCTTTAATAAGAAAGGATCTTACTGAACAAAATGTACTTTAAATTTAATTTGATTTTGATTTTATTTTAAATAATCTCCAGATAGTTGCAGCGCTTGATTATGTATCTATTACAAACACGGAAAGAAATCCAATTGAAAAAAAAAATATTGAAAGGAATCTTCTTCTTCAAATCTAGGAAGAGATTTTGATATAGTTGAAAACCATTTGAAAAGAATGTCAAGATCTATACTAAAATAAAATAGAAACATAAAAAAAGAATATAAATTTCCTTTCAATGCTGTAAACGCAGACCTCAAATCAATGGATTAAGTGCAGAAAAGAAGAGAAAAGGAAGTATAAAAGGAGGGAGGGGTGAATATCGGTGAACATAAAAGAGAAATGGTGAGGGTAGGAAAAGAAAAGACAATTAATTTGAGGGATATTTTAGGTAAAATGAGGGGTCTAATAAGCACTAATTAAATTAAAATTTTGAGTAAAAAGTGTGATTTTAGAATTAGTGTGGCAATAGTAGACAGAGGGGTGCCAATAGAGCCACCCTGATGAATATCTCATTTTCATTTTATTGACAAAAGTATCCCTTTTTAAGATTTAATGATTATACTTTACCTTTATACCCTTATGTAAGTTAATTTGATATAATCATGTATATAATTAATTTACCAATATATAGTTTATTAACTATAGTATATAATTTATTTACCGGTATATATTTTTTATTTACTGATACATATAATTCAATTGCCATAGTATATAATTCATTTATTAGTGTATATTTTTCATTTACCGGTGGATATAATTCATTTACCATAGGATATAATTCATTTACCATAGTACATAATTCATTTAATAGTGTAAATTTTTCATTTACCGGTAGATATAATTCATTTACCATAGTACATAATTAATTTACTGGTGTAAATTTTTCATTTACTGGTGTATATAATTCATCTACCATAGTATACAATTAATTTACTATAACATATAATTAATTTACCGATGTATAGAATTTATTTACGATAGTATATAATTAATTACCAATGAGTTAGCCAATGTATACAATTCATTTATACACTTATTTATTGTTGAAAAACAATGATAGACAACTAATTTACTACTGATAATTACGTACCTTTCTAAGCTACTCCTCTGTGATTTTTTCCATCAGCATCTCGTCCATTTTGCATCCATCATTAAGAAATCCAATATATTTAGCAGATTGAATAATAAAAACAATAATATATAATTAGAGTCAAAGAACCAATTTATTAGTATTTAAGAATCGGTCGTTAATTAATGTTCAAGCTTGTGATATATGAGATAGATCATATATGCAAATAAATATTTAAATGACTAACTCAAAATAACAGAGTAGTGATGATGTCATGTTGAAGAAAGTAATTTGGGACCTAAAGTTGAAGTTTTTATCAACAATTTGTTCTCGAATTGGTATCGAGTTTCGCATAGATCACATCCAAATCACTTTGCATCAGAAGCTTCCCACGGTAAGAAAGGTCAACAAAGCAGGGAGCGAGATCGTAGCTCTCGATGACAGTGACCATCGTAGACAGAATCAAGCCATTAATTTGGTTTCTCGCTCGAATCACAATTTTCTAAAGCAATATGGCTAGAGTTCAACTCCTCGAGTTTGTTTCGAATCGATTGCCATTTTGTGGAAAAGACCTTGATTGAATAAGAGAGCGATATCAGTGATGAGAAGAAGTCGATGGCTTGCCAGAGACTGACTTCCCCAGTGGAAGATTCAGGCGAGTCATTGAGAAATAGAAGAAACAAACGATATGAGCAAATCTGAAATTAAAAAAAAAATATGCTGATAGAAAAAGGGGCATTCATGTAGATAAAACAGGAAAAAGATATGAATTGAAACAGATGACCGAACAGGGGGCATTTCTGTTCATATGCCTTCATTTTATGAGCATTCATAATGATTGATTTTAAAATTCAATGACAATTAGTTATCGGTTCTTGATCTATACTCAAAATATTTTAGTTATTCAGAATAACTTCTCTCATATTTTATCCATCAAATTTAAAATTTAAAATTTTATAATGGAATGTACATCAAATGGACATATAAATATTCGATTTGTTTTTAAGGGAATATTCGAATTGTTTTGGAAAGTTACATTCTACAATTGTAGTACAAGGACATCTCCAAAAATATCTCGTTTATCGACTCCACATTTACCATGTGTTGTAGCTTTGCACGATAAGAGACCACTTTGATACGTAAGGAATTTAAACACAAGGGATAAAAATTAACAATTTTCTAATCACATATTAATAAGAGTTTCATCATTCATTGAGGTTTGACAAACTCATAAATTTATCATAGCTAACTAATTTACCACCTTGTTAGTCATGGGACCTCAGATATAATGTGTTTCTTTCTCCATGAGATCTCTTAAAAGGTAGAAAAGTAATAAGAAGAGAAAAAGGAGAGAGAGTAGTGATTATGAGACTATGGTGACCAATCAGTAAGGAGAAGAGATGAAGCTATAGTGGGGCGAGGCAAGTCTCATATGTACGAAAGAAAATAATGAGAGGGAGGGTGAGGGACTTAAAAAGGAGTTAAAGTAGGCGTGGATCTATCTTTTAGGGATCTATAATCGAATTGTAAATATCCTTGCTTTACAAAGACTTTGTTCCTTTTTGTTTGTTTTTAAAGTGTAAATATTTCTGAGCTATCCAATTTGTGGTAATTTATTCTTCAAAGTTCTAATTATGGCAATTAATTTCCTAAATTTTTCGATTTAAAGTAATCTTTGAACTTTTAAATTGTAAGTTGCTATTAAATTTCTGACCAAAAATACATATGAAAAATATGTTGTTGCATTTGAAAGTATATTTTACGTGAAATAAACTAAATAAAAGCACTTGGAGAGAATGAAAGATATACTATTTGCATTTTTTAGGGTTCTTAGAGCTATAAACTTAGGGAAAATTTCTGTGTAATTATTCATTTTTATACTTAAAATTCTCAAATTAAATTTCATATACAATTTCATATATATATATATATATTATGTGCTCTTTACATATGCTTTTGATTAGAAATTTAACAGCAAGTAGTAACTTAGACAGTTTAGGGACTAAATTACTTCAAATCAAAAAGTTCAAGAGCTTAATAACTACAATTATAATTTAAGGACCAAATTGCCACAAGTTGGATAGGTCAAGGACCATTTGTGCCATTAAGCCTTAATTAAAAGTATGCAAAATATAAGTTTTAAATATATTATTGCTGCAAAGTATAGACCTTTCTAAAACTAATTAATTAATGGGTAAGCGGTACAAATTATTGAGAAATTAAGGTTTCAATCTTACTCACTCTTATTTTGAAGATAACAAACATTTGATTTAGTACTAATGATTTACCTAGAGTGTGTAGTGAAATAGCTTTAAAAGTTCTAACTCAAGTTAATCAAGGAATCGAGCTTGAAGATGGATGCATATTGGACATATTAGAATCAAACTTGAAGATGGACAATTAAGATACAAGACCGTATCTAGATAGGGTATATTTCATATTTAGTCTTGTATTTGATTTAGTTCATTGCACACAAATTCTCTTTGTATTGGCTCATGCTTTCTAAAAGAGTTTTCAAACTATCTTAAGCTTAAAATGGATATTTTACTATAGAAGTTTGAAAATAGAAAATAATGATTTTGAGTGGGCAAAATATTCTTTAAAACATGATTTTTTTAAGTTCAAATAAGTTACAAATATATTTGAAATCATGATTATTTGATATAGGCTAAAAAAAGATTTTCTATTTGCAAACTAGAATGTGTTTTAGTATGAACACTTTCTAAATTATTGTTAAATATCTTTTAACTAAAACAAGTTTGTAATAGCCAAAATACTCTTTTCAAATTAATTTCTAATATTTTTAAAGTGTTCAAAATAAGTTTAGAAGTCAGTTTTTGAAAAACGCAAAAAGCTGTCAAAATCTGAAAAATAGCCAAATGCTGAAACTGCTAAAATAAGCAGGATTTTCGGTCTACCGAAAATGGCAGCAACAAAAATGTTACCGTTAAAATTCGACTGTTGAAAAAGTACTACGTTAAAATTCGACTGTTGAAAAAGTACTACCAACAGCTACTATTTTTGGTCTACTGAAAACACACTTTCGGTCTACCGAAAATGACAGAAAGTGTGTCTAACAGTTATAAACGGCTAGTTTTCATATAAGCTTATAAATAGAAACTATTTTAAGACTTGAAAAAGACTTTGTATGAACCTAAATTGTTATCCAATTACTTTCAAAGTGCAAAAATATATTTCTATATTGAATTAACTTTCAAATCATAGTGAGCCAATCTTAGAGCATTAATTATGTATTATTCTCTAATCTCCTAAGCTAAAATTATATTTATTACTTTTGAGAGGAGAGTTTGTGAGTGTATTCACTCTTATATTGAAAAACCATTTGAGTAGAGGTGAGATTGCCACCAGAGTCAAAATAATTCGATTTAGGTAAGGTTGTCACCGGAGTCTAAACAACTCGAGTGTAGATGAGGTTATCACCAGAGTCTAAATAACCCATGAGTTGGTGAGATTGGTACCATTGTCTAAGCAATCCAAGGTTTGGCATAGAGCCAGAGTCAAGACTATTATAAAGGTTGGGTGAGCCTAAGAAGAATTCACTCTATTTGTACAAGGGTCGGTCAAGCCCACAATCTTGATCCAAATAGTGGAAGCTCAGAGCAAATTGCCGAGGGCCGGGGACGTAGGCAAACCGTCGTGTTTGTCGAACCTCATAAAAATCGAGTTTGCATCTTCTCGATCCCTACACACTTTACTTTATTGCAAGCTATTTAATTGAGTGTGTGATATTTAGTGTGCTTAATATACTTGGTATTATTGCTATATGTTTGGTATTATTGTGGATTTAGTTTAAAAGTTTCAAAATAGTGGTCTATGGTTTTAAATAGTTGAAAAGTTTCTTAAAACATTTTAAAACCCAATTCATCCCCCTTCTTGGGTTGTCAATCTTGGACTAACAATAGTTGACAAGTGATATCAGAGCTTAGTGCTCAATTTTAAATATTTAACCATCTTGAGATGACATACCCAAACAATTTTCAAAATCTTTCAAATGAGAGGTTTTCAACTAGACCACCATTTTTCAATGGTATTGACTACAATATTTAGAAAATCAAAATGGTTGAATTTCTTAAATTTATGGGTGATGATTTATTGAATATTTTTGTTCATGGTCCACATATTCCTAGAAAAATAATTGACAATAAATTTGTTGAAAAAGAGTTTTATGAATATGATGATTTTGACAAAATTACGTTTTCTAGAAATAGATGTGCTTTTAATTATTTGTTATGTAGTATAGATATAAATATTTATAATAGTGTACAAATGGCTGGTAATATACATGAAATACAGAAAATGCTTAAAAGCTCATATGCCATCACAAGTTAAATAAAAGAAAACGATGAAAAAGATAAGGAAAAGAAAGTTATTACTCTCAAATCTTCCATGCAAGAAGAAGGAATCAAAGCCACTTAGGATATTAGCAATGATGATAATTGGGACGATAGTGAAGAAGAAGAATCCGAAAAGGAAGAACAAGAAGAAATTGCCAATATATACTTCATGGCAATAGAACCAATATGTGTTTCATAGCAATAGAAAATGAGGTAAGCTCACTTGAATCTAAAAGTGAATTTCACGATGTTAGTGATACTAGTAGTGATTTTAGTGAGAATGATAGTGATTGTGATTTATCATATGAAAATTTATTAAGTGATTTCAATGAATGAAAACTCATTTTCAAGAACAATACTCTTAAAAAGGAAATTCTTAGTTTGTCAAAAATAGTCGATGTTTTGTCAAAAGAAAATATTTCCTTAAATGACAAGATTTTAGACTTGACCAAAATTGTCCACAAATTTATAAATGGAAAGAAAAATTTTGATTTAATGCTTGGTGAATAAAGATATGTTATTGACAAAGGAAGAATAGGATACAAACCTTTTGTAAAACAAAAGTATCTCAAAAATTATTTTGTCAAAGCAACATCTAGTAGAGACTCAAAGTATGTATGCAATTTTTGTAATCAAGATGGACATACAAGTTGTTCATGCCCGATCAAGAAAAATACATATTTTGGTGTCAAACAAGAATGGATACCAAAAAATTTAAAGACTAACCCCCAAGGACCCAAAGTTAAGTGGGTATCGAAAATTCAAATTTGAATCTTTATTGTAGGTACAAGCAAGAAAGTGGTTGCTCCAAGTACTTGACCGATGACTTCACCAAGTTTTGAATTTTCACAAAGAAATAATGGTAGATATTTCATTTTTGGAGATAACGCATAAAGTAAGATCATTGACATGTGATATCAGTAATAATTCTTTACCTATCTTTAAGAATGTCTTGTTAGAAATATAATTTATACAATTTTTGTCCACTTTGTGATTAGAGTGATTGAGTTTTTTTTTAAACCTTTTCAAATGTTCAATTTGAAATTTTGAACAAATGAGATTATATCTTTTGATCAAAACAAAATTATTTTTATCATTGTTAAAAAGTTTTCAAGTCAAAATAATTGTTTTGTTTTAAAAGAAAATATTTGTTGATTATAGCATAGAAAAGTTGGACATGCTAGTAAGGTTATAATTTCAAAACTTTACTAAAAGAATCTTGTTAGCTTACATAGTCTAATTTTTGGAATAACAAGATTTGTAAAGCATGTCACTTTGGAAATTAAGTTAATTATTTTTGAAAAATATTATGATTTTGAGTTAGTTGATAATTTTTTAAAAAAAGATTTACACGCTTTTTTTTATTGGTTTTAAAATGGCCTTGACCATCTTGAATGCAAATGTTTTACTAAAATACTTTTAGGCCAAAATCGTCAACACTATTTGTTATATTTTAAACCGAGTGTTGATTAAACTTATTTTGAATAAAATACCATTATGAGTTTTAAAATGATCAAAAAACCCAATATTGGTTGTTTTAGAGTTTTTGGATACAAATACTTTATTTTTTTAACACCAAAGACAATTTGAGTATTTTGATTCAAAATCCAATATTAGAACTTTTTTTGGTTACTCTACTACTAGTAGTGCATAAAAAGAGCTTTTCAACAAGAGAACTAAGTAGTAAATGAATCTATGTATGTGATATTTGATGAAACTAATGACTCCTCTAAGGAGAAGAGCATATATGATATTGTTGTAGGTATGATATTAAACTTGAATGATTGGAGCTTAACGATAAATCAAAAGATGATTATTAAGTCTAACCTCAATACAAAGAAGATGAAGAGCTTTTAGAAGGATAGAATCTTTATCAATCAATCAAGGTATATCTTCTTAAAAATGTTTTGCTCAAGTACTTAAAGCCTACGAAGACATCAAAATAAAAAATTTGGTATGGTTGATTATGATGAAGTGTCTTGAGTTGTTTTGTTTAAATTTGTTTGTTTTACTCAAGCCTTTAAAAATGATTTCATACTTATCAGAATGATGATTTTTTAATGTTTTAGTTGATGGTTTAAAATGTTTCTCTCTTTTTCAAACAAAATCTTTCGAAAATCAGTCGAAACAGGGATTTCGGGCGACCGAAAATGTTTCTGGTCCACCGAAATGCTGCTCTAGAAAGCCAAAATTCTCTGCCATTTTCAACAGACCAAAAAGCTGTTTTCGGTCTACCGAAAACTCGCAGTGGGGTGTGTATTTGATCGATTTCAGCGGTTTTAAATCATCATCTCTCATTTCTGCGATCTTTTTTTTTAATCTTTATTTATGAATTAATTTTGATCAACATAATAAATACTTATATATGATTCAAATTGCTTGCATAATGTATATTGCTTAAACTTTTATATTTGTGCAAATGCTTGATAGTTTTTACATAACAAATACTATGCATAATTAATTGAATTATTTTCTTTATTTTCGTGATGTATTTGTACTCAAATGTTGCTTGAATTCAATGATTTTAAACTTTGTCATTTTGAATATTTACGTATGCTTTTTTATCCTATAACTTTATGAGAATATATTTCTTTTGTGAATATCACGCATATGGTTCTCATTAGCTTTCAAGACATGTTTTGTTATGCTTTATTGTTTTTAAACATCTATTTCTTATGGTTGTTTAAACTTGAATAATATGTCATGTTTGGATTGGATACTTGTTGCTTACTCATGTTTTTATTTTGCATTTGTTAATTGGTATCAATCTTATCCTTCATCTTTATGTAACTTTTTGATGATATCAAAAGGAGGAGAAGGATGTGTTTGGATTTACAATTGGTATCAACTTGGTCTTTATATTTCTGATTAATACAATTGGTATCAATTAGCAATTTTCTGGTTTTTAATTGGTATCAACTTGGTATAATTTTTTAAAATACAATTGGTATCTATTGGTATAGTTTTAATCGATATCAAACTTGGTTATTCTTTTTCTTCAAATAGAATTGGTAATTATTTTTTTAAAAAAATAATTGGTATCTGTAAATAATTGGTATCTATAATTGATATCTCTCATATATGATTGATCGTTTCTTACTTTGATGATTGATATTTTGATTATAATTGATATATTGAGGGGGAGTATATTTATGATTTGCTTGTACTAAATTCGTCATTATTATTTTTTCATGAATTTTGATATGCTCTCTATAGTTTGATGAAAATAAAGAAAGAGAAATTATTTCACTATTGGTTTTTTTTTAATGATATGAATTTCTCCTATGCTTTATGATGATTATACTTGGAGAAATATATTTTCAACAAGTGAAATATTAAGATTTAAAGCTTTCATAATCTTGATTAGATACAACTTCTCTATTTGAATATGCTATAATTTTTCATACTTATTATTAATGGAAGAAATTTTTGCCCAAAATTAAAAAGAATGTTCTTGTTTTCACTTTGGTATCACATTGTTGTTCAATCTTATATTTGATATTGTAATTCTTATTTTGAAGATTGTTCAATCCTAGCTTCCTCTATATCTCCTTAGTACATAACTTGTCATACCATAATTCATATGGGAGAAAATTATTTGTGTATTACTCTTTTATATTCTTTTATTATATATTCAACTTGAGAGAGTAATATGTAAATTAATATGGAGAAAATCTTATTTCAATAGGATAGATTGGTTTGTATGAGATATCTAGTTTGAAATTCATTTCAATCTTTTTAATGATGTCAAAAGGGAGAGAATAATGTTGATTTATGAATATGAGAATAAAAAGATTCATTTATGAGTGTGCATATTTTAAAGGGGAGAATTTTATTTAGCGCACATTTTTATATTTTTTCATAATATGCTTATAATATTTAATTGAGTTAAAAAGGAGGAGTAAGTCCTTTTACTTTCTCAAGCATATTTTTAGATTGAGCTTAAAATAAGGTAAGGAATAAGATAAACTTGTCAAATTTCATACTTTCATATCCTTATTGTATATTTGTTTTTATGTCATCATCAAAAAGGGGGAGATTGTTGAGAAATTAAGGTTTCAATCTTACTCATTCTTATTTTGAAGATAACAAACATTTAATTTAGTACTAATGATTTACCTTGAGTGTGTAGTGAAATAGCTTTAAAAGTTCTAACTCAAATCAATCAAGGAATCGAGCTTGAAGATGGATGCATATTGGACATATTAGAAACAAACTTGAAGAAGGACAATTAAGATACAAGACCGTATCTAGATAGGGTATATTTCATATTTAGTCTTGTATTTGATTTAGTTCATTGCACGCAAATTCTCTTTGCATTGGCTCATGCTTTCGAAAAGAGTTTTTAAACTATCTTAAGTTTAAAATAGATATTTTACTATAGAAGTTTGAAAATAGAAAATAATGATTTTGAATGGGCAAAATATTCTTTAAAACATGATTTTTTTTTAAGTTCAAATAAGTTACAAATATATTTGAAATCATGATTATTTGATATAGGCTAAAAAGAGATTTTCTATTTGTAAACTAGAATGTGTTTTAGTATGAACACTTTCTAAATTTTTGTTAAATATCTTTGTGAAACTAAAACAAATTTGCAATAGCCAAAATTCTCTTTTCAAATTGATTTCTAATATTTTTAAAGTGTTTAAAATAAGTTTAGAAGTCAGTTTTTGAAAAATGCCAAAATCTAAAAAATAGCCAAATGCTGAAACTACCATAATAAGTAAGGTTTTCAGTCTACCGAAAATGGCAGCGACAAAAATGTTACTGTTAAAATTCGACCGTTGAAAAAATACTACCAATAGCTAGTATTTTTGGTCTACCGAAAACACACTTTCGGTCTACCGAAAATGGCAGAAAGTGTGTCTAACAGTTATAAACAGCTAGTTTTCATACAAGCTTATAAATAGAAGCTATTTTAAGACTTGAAAAAGACTTTGCATGAAACTACATTATTATCCAACTACTTTCAAAGTACAAAAATATATTTCTACATTGAATTAACTTTCATATCATATTGAACTAATCGTAGAGCATTTATTGTGCATTGTTCTCTAATCTCCTAAGCTGAAATTGTATTTATTATTTTTGAGAGGAGAGTTTGTGAGTATATTCATTCTTGTATTGAAAAATCATTTGAGTAGGGGTGAGGTTGCCACTGGAGTCAAAACAATCCGATTTAGGTGAGGTTGTCACCGGAGTCTAAACAACCCAAGTGTAGGTGAGGTTGTCATCGGAGTCTAAACAACCCGTGAGTTGGTGAGATTGGCATCATTGTCTAAATAATTCGCATAGGTGAGGATTAGCACCAGAGTCAAAATAATCTAAAGTTAGGTGTGATAGAGCCGGAGTCAAGACTATTGTAAAAGTTGGGTGAGTCTAAGAAGAATTCACTCCATTTATACAAGGGTCGGTCAAGCCCACAATCTTGATCTGAATAGTGGAAGCTTAAAGCAAGTTGCCGAGGACCGGGGACGTAGGCAAACTGTCGTATTTGTCGAATCTCGTAAAAACTGAGTTTGCATCTTCTCTATCCTACACTCTTTACTTTATTGCAAGATATTTAATTGAGTGTGTGATATTTAGTGTGCTTAATATACTTGCTATTATTGCTATATGTTTGGTATTATTGTTGATTTAGCTTAAAAGTTTCAAAATAGTGGTCTATGGTTTTAAATAGTTGAAAAGTTTCTTAAAACATTTTAAAACCCAATTCACCCCCCCTCTTGGGTTGTCAATCTTGGGCTAATAATAGCTAACACAAACAGTCCATGAAGTATCCGATCTTTGGCAATTTGGTTATTAAAATTTCAATTGTAGCAATTAAATCTCTGATTTGTAACAATTTGGTTTGCAGACTGTCTAAATTACAATCTGTTGTTAAATTTTTGATCAAAAATACACGTGAGAAGCAGGTTGTAGCATTAAAATTGTATTTGAAAGGTAATTTGGGAATTTTAAGTATAAAAATGAATAATCACAGAAAAATTTTCTATAAATGTGTAACTCCAAGAACCCTAAAAAATGCAAAGAATGCATTTTTCCTTCTCTTTAAATTTTTCTGTTCAATTTATTTTCCTTTAAATATACTTTGAAATGCTATAAAGTACTCTTCACCTGTGTTTTTAATCAAAAAATTAACAATAGGTTATAATTTAGACAGTTTATGGACCAAATTGCTACAAATCAGAATATTCTGGAACTTAATTACTATAATTGAAACTTTGATGACTAAATTACCAAAAATGTGATAGTCCAAGGATCATTTATGTCATAAACCCTTAATATATTAATAAACATTGAAATTTTTATTTATTTAGTTATTTATTTTGTTTTTTTTTAGAAACACTCGAAAAATTACTGATCATTTTTTTGAAAAGTAATTCAAAATATCAACTCACAAAGTAAAGAATGAGTGACTACAGAAGATCAGAAAATAAAACCTTATATTTCATTATTATACTTTTCTTATTCTATTTCACTATTATACTTTTCTTTTGAGTTTAATGCTATGAAAGTTATAATATTTCAATTCTACTTCCAAAAATTTTTAAATATATTTTCTATTTTTTTTTTTCAGAAGTCAAGAATCATAAAATAAAATGAAATTTTTGATGAGCTAAATTTAATCTAAAACATTAGTGACATTTATAAAATGTGATGCCCAAGATTCTCACATACATAATAAGCCAATAAAAAACATGTTCATATTGTATATAGATATATCAAGCAACTAGTATCAATTTTATGGTAAATTGCTCATTCTGATTGTTAAATACTTTCGATCTGTATTATTATACTAATATTTTCAAGTATCCCAATACGGTATAAAGGTATAGTAACCTCAAAACAAAAGCTTGGTGTGCAAAAAAAATAACAAGAAATATTGTGATGAATGTGATATTTTGTGAATATGTATGTATCTGAACAATGATTATTGGACAAATAATAATTAACTACTTTAAATTAGTTCCTTTATTTTTTTTATTGCTTAAAATGTGTTATGTTTCAATGTGCAACTAATTTCTTATTTCGTGTGTTAAAAAAAAAAAGAAACGAAAATGAATAGTCTATAAGAGTTTTAGTATATCAATTTAGTGGTTTTAATCTATGTTATATTTTATTACTTTAATATTTTCTTACTTTTGCTTTGTACTACGTGGGAAAACGTATGTGTATTTAGTGGCTGTAGCTAGACTCCATTAAATTAGTGCAAGTGGGTATATAGGATCTTGTAGGAAGGAATGAGTCAGCTGTAGCTTCTTTAATAGTTTGACACATAAAAAGAAATTAAGAAATGCCAAACCAATCCCCTAAACCGCCTTACTTTTCTTCCTCATCTACTCAGTTTTCTTCAACTTAATTAAACTCCATTAACTTTATTCACTTTTCACCTCCACGACCAGAACCTAGATTAGCTCTCTACACCTATATATATATATATATCCATAATAACAAAGTTTCCAAGTGCCAGGAAAATTAGTCTAGTCATGTGAAGTAACATAGTGGTCAAGGTTGGTCTCCACCACATCTTAACTTGTCATTATATTAAGTTAATTGCTGCAGCTATTATATTAGAGTGAAACCTATATTGTTTCAGGTACTATTTTGTAGCTTAAAGGTGAGATAAGTATTCGGAAGCACCATAATATATAAATAAAATTTTGTAGTTAAAAAAGCTCACCAGATGGTACCATTAATCCTGTAAGGTACAATTGATTTAATAAGTCTTTCTAATCTTTTCTTGTTGGAATTTTAAGTGATGATGGTTATATTACCTTAATATTTTATTTGATTGCTTTGAATGCTTAAGTACTGAGTCTAATTGATTAAGTTATTGGAAACTAAAATTTGTACCAAATTCAGCTAGTTTTAATCCCTTGGTCCGTTTGGTTTTCCTTATTCTTTTACACAATCATGTGGTGTGTGTGGGATATTCTTTACTAAATATCTTTATCAAATTTATAAACTTGATTGGTATTGTCGGAATATCCTTGAGTTAAGGGGAGATGATGTCCAATTACAAATAAGAACCAAAATGAGCAACTTGGTTTGGAGACAAGTTAATTGAACTTAAAATGAATCACTATTGGTTTTCTCTTTATTCTTTTAAATATTATTGAACTTCTTGAGCTGCTAACCATGGAGGAATATTTGTAATTTAATTAAATGTTTGAGGCTTTGTTGGTTTTTTTTTTTAAACATAGGTTATATAGCTTATCCTAGAAACTAAGAATGTGTTGAGATACTAAATTTACTAATTTATGCACATCAGATTCTATAAGAATATTTGATCTTTCCTATCTATTTTATAAATTTTAGAATGTGGCACGTATCAATAAGTTCTTGGCTAATAGTTTTTCCTTGTTTAGTTTTCAGAGAGTTTGTAAATATCATTTGCATATGCTAAGTGTATCATGATCTATACCAGGTTCTTAGCACAACTGCTTTTAAGGATACTGACCCTTTTCACTATCTTTCATGTCGGACACAAGGTAAGTAAAGATTTATTTTAACTGTATCACAAGAACATTAGTAGATACAAGATGCTTTCCTACATGCTTATGTGTATTATATCAATTATATATTATTTATATGGTTATTGTTAAATTCATAAAAGACATAAGCATGGCATGATCATTAAGTATGATTTTTAAAGAAGTGAAATTTTTCACGCATTGGATTTAAAGTAATACTATTGTACACTTTGTATATAAGCATATATATCGGACATTTTGCTATAATATTTGAACAATGAACATTTACTTAAATTGGGCTCAAAATTGGTCATTTTGCTATAAGATCCGTTGAATTGGGCTTTGGTTTCAATTGGGCTCTTTATTCGGTTCAATTTCGGCCCAGGTTATTCGGTTTGAATGGGTTGGGCCGAAAAATGTGCACCCCTAAGCACAACTCTTTATATATATATATATATATATATATATATAAGATTTATGACCAATAATTGAATTTATGACAAAGTAGGTAGTATATATATACATATATATACATAAACTTTTGGGGAAAAAAAAAGAACTATTTGAAAAAGAGCCTCTTTTAGGATAGCTTATTTAGTAACTAGAATTTTTTAAGATAATTTAGTAACTAGCCTCATTTAAGTTATAATTTAGTTATAAAGACTATAATACCCTTGAAACACTAGTTAGCCTATCTTTCTTCTCCTTCTTCACGCTAATTTCTCCATAGATGTTGGCAATAAATCTTCGTCTTATTTTCATACACCCCGTCAACCATGTGTTTCCATTCCAGCTAGAACCATAGAACGGCATTCTCTCCCTTATTTGGCTATTTGCAAGTATTTTTTTTTAACAAGTAAACACTCATAAATGAAATTATAAAAAAAATTCCTTGCCATTTTTTTAAAGGTTAAACTAAGGGTTAAATTATAGTTTTAAGTAGTTTCAATACTTTTATTGAGACAAATAGGAATTTTCTGGACTATTGTTGAGCTTGAAAAGTTCAAATTTGCAACCGAAAGTTGCAGTCCATTTGCAACTAAGAAACCCAAAGTAATTAATCGGCCCTTCTGCTAAGTAATCCAAAACTGTTTTCGAGCGAAATACTCGATAAATACAATCGAGTCAGTCTAAATAACGCTTTACTTTTTTTTTTTTCCTTTTAAATGGATGACTTTCATTTCACCCATAACAATAATACAATCACAAATCTAATACAAATATCATATTATAAATAATCCATATCAGTAAACAATCAACTAAATTAAATTCTTAGTGACAAATAAATAGGAATAGATTGTAAAGAATAAAGATTTGGGTTCCACAAATCAAGGAAATGGATCTGCATTTTTTTACAAATTGATTTGTATTTATCTTGTTCATCTTGCTGTTATCTTTTTCTATTGTATTATTTACTTTTAAGGCACGTTTATATTGCTGTAATCGTAATCGGAATAAATAAAAAGGGAAATTAATAAGAATAAAATAGAATAGTATGAGAATCATTATTTGTATTATATTGTTTACTTAAAGCTAATAGGAAAGGGAATCATATTCATTAGAATATTGTTCATTTGTTTAATTAACTTAGGAAAAGTAATGAGAATGCATTATATTTATTAAATTGTCATTTTAAATGTATGTACATTTTAAAGTAGATAGATTTTTTGGGATAAAATTGTATTTTATAATTTTAATAATTAAAAAAGAGGAAATAAGTATTTACGGGTAATCATATTCCTTAGAGTGGGGGAAGTATTCTCATTTTTTCCTCCTAAATTTGAGTGAGTCCCACACATTTCCCTCTTTCTCATATTTTAGTAAACATTTAAATGTGAATCATTATTCCATATATCATTCTTATTACTTTTTAGTAAACATGCCATTATTGATTTATATATCTTTAGAATGTAACTCTAGGTTAATTTATAGGTCGTAATCTTTTCTATCGATGTATATATATATATATATGTTTAAGGCTGTGCATTAATATCAATGTACAAAAAGAATTCTTTCATATACATTTTCCTTTATTGTATAAAACGAATCCAGAATGGTCTATTTCTCACTACAAAGCTTATCTCGTAGCAAAAGACTTTCATCAATACCCAGGTGTGGACTATCATGATACATTTGGTCCGGTTGTTAAACCCACTATGATCTGCCTCTTCCTTAGTCTTGCTCTAGTACAAGGTTGGTCCACTCAACAATTGGACGTCAGTAATGCCTTCCTTCGTGGCAGAGTTACTGAAGAAGTATACATACACCAACCATCTGGTTTTTCTGACACAACATATCCCAATCATTTATGCAAGCTTCGTAAGACTATCTATGGTTTGAAACAGGCTCCACGAACTTAGTAAAATGAATTTATGGGGTTATTGCTATCCTATGGGTTTATCAACTCCAACAGTGATGCCTCTCTTTTTATTTATCACCAGTCTAATATCACCATATATGTTCTTATATACGTCGATGATCTTATTGTAATAGGTAATAATCCGCATCAGATTGCCCACTTCCTCCAAGTTCTTTCCAGTCGTTTTTCTGTTAAAAATTTGGGCAATCTCCATTACTTGCTTGTCATTGAACTTCTTCATACTCCGAATGCTCTTCTGCTCACTCAACATAAATACATACAAGGCTTGTTGACCAAAACAAATATGAGTGGTGCTAAGGAGTGTCAAATGCCAATGTCCTCATCTCAACCCCTCACACTATTTGATGGGTCCTCTTCCACAGATGTTACTGTCTGTCGCCAAGTAATCGGTGCTCTACAATACCTCTCACTCACGCGGCCTGATGTCTCTTATGCGGTTAACAAGCTTTTTCAATTCATGCACCAACCAATTGAAATTCACTGGTCTGCAGCAAAGCTAGTGTTACGCTATCTAAAGTCCACCATTCATCATGGACTATATCTTAAAAAGAATCAAAAACTTAATCTATCTGCCTTCACCGATGTATATTGGGCAGGTAACCGTGATGACTACACATCCACCTCCATCTACATCGTATATCCTAGAGGCAATGCTATCTCTTGGTGCTCAAAGAAACAAAAGACAGTTGCCCGTTTATCAACTGAGGCCGAATATCGGTCACTTCCATGATGTTTAGCTGAAATTTTGTGGCTCCACAACTTTCTTAGTGAACTTCATATCTCTTTACTGACTCGTCCAAAAATTTACTGTAACAATATTGGGAAAACTTATCTCTCACTCAATCTAGTTTTTCACTCAAGAATGAAGCATATCTCCATTGACTATCATTTGGTTCGCGATCATGTCACCCGAGGCTCTTTTGATGTTTCATACATTTCTACAAAAGATCAAGTTACTGATGCTCTTATCAAGCCACTAGCTTCCTACCAGTTGCACACAAATCGAGATCAGTATCTCCAATAGGAGCACCATCTTGTGAGGGCATGTAAAAGACAAATATTTAGATTCCACAAATCAAAGAAATTGATCTGCATTTATTTTACAAATTGATTTGTATTTATCTTGTACAGTTTGTTGTTATTTTTCTTGATTGTATTATTTACTTTTATTGATTTACATATCTATAGAATGTAACTCTAGGCTAAATTTGTCAATACCTGAACCCCGGGCCCGTGGCAGAAAGGGAATTTTACAAGTGAAAATTCAAAAAAAAAATTTTGATAAATTTATAAAATAATTTTCAAAGTAAAATTCTCACAGTTTTGTGATCATCATTAGACATAGATTGTTAAGGAAATTTATAAAAACAAACCAAGCATCATTATCAGCAGTCTCACAATCCAGCATAACGGTATACAGACCAAGTCCATGAAACAGGTTCTTAATTATTAATACAAGCCAAGAAAATAAATAGTACTATCTTACACGCTTACTAACTAGTCAACGGATAAGCAGCTTCTTACTGATCAGCTCATGAGCTTCCAAAGTTACTCTGAGTACTACCTGAGAGGGAGAATAGGGGGTGAGCATGAAATGTCTAGTAAGATAGCCAATTATCGTTTTGGGAAAAACATTTAATTCAAAAATCCCTGCATGGTTAGTTGTTCTAAAAATAGTTCACAAAATATCTGATCAAAAACGAATTGAAATCATCAACAGAAATCATAGTCAAACTATACATTAAAACCAGATAAATAATTCATAGTGTACATATCACAAATCAAACAATCCCATGAGCTTCCATCCTCTCATCATGAACCAGAGTAACTCGTACTACGTGTACTAAGTACTTTCTTTCTAATACCTATCCCAGAAAACTGGAAGAACACTCACGTATCTATGTCTACTGAACCGGAGGGGCAATTGAATGCCTACGCCTACCGATTGGGAGTAATCAGAAAACTCTGTGCGGGTTTACGGGCTCTCACCGAGGGCAGAGATACTGGCCGCCCACTAAACACTGCGATACCTAAGATAGACCTCATGTATGATCCTATTGTATGTGCAATACGAGAGGTAATATAAACAACCATGCAGCAATATTCTAAATGTGCTCTGATTTTTAAGTAAGATCCATTTTGTGCTTTAAAAATGACAGTATAATTCCTAAGGTTTAATCAAATCCCAAGTATAAAACTTGTACAAAACTATGCGTAAAATATCCAGAGTAGTCCACAAGGTTTGGCAAATTTACGTTTCACGAAAATAATTATTCAAACAACTTAATTAAATAAATTCACAAAATTTCACTTTTCACAACATATTCTAATTCTAATGAAAAATAATAGAAAACAAGGCAATTGAATCCCCTACCTCGATATGGTAGCTATGCCAAGCTATCGACCCTAGAAAAGTTTCTTGTTGGTCACTTGGTTGCTCAAACAATCATTTTTGGATCCCGACACATTCATTTAAAAAAGTGAATTTATATACGGAGCCTCAGATTGATAAACGGAGATCACCAATGAATTCAGAGCACTCAAAAATATTGGGTTAGACATATAATTTGTTGAAAATGGGTCCCGGTGCAGGACCAGCCCGTGACAAGCAAAATAACACTATTCACGAGCCATTTTCTCGATTTTCGTGCCACTTCAGAATATAGTGATATTTTATATTAAAATTCATCCTTCGACCTCATTGAATCCAAATTCGAAGTCGGAATTCAGTTTCGAAGTCCCGAGCATTAAATGGGCTCAAAAATCCAAAAATTATAAAAATATCACTTTTTGGAAATATTTAGAAAAATGACATTTTTTCAATTCGGAAATTAACACAGTTCTGGATACCATTTCAACACTTCAAAATCATGATTATTCTCGTCTCAACCTCCTCTTTAAACGTGGTATAATTTTCTCGGGTTAAATAATTCATTTCCAAAATAATTACAAAAATACAACAAGTTTAATATTAAAATATGATAATAGTAACACGATTCTCACCAGAGTTGTGCTGGTGGTGATGACTGGTGGCAAGAGGTCAGCGACGATGAGACAAGATTGCACGTGCCGGCGGTGTGTTGATTGGATGTCGGACGGAGCTTCGGTGAGCAAAAATTCAATCGGCAACCGTTGACTTCAGACGGCCGGATTTCCATTATCCGGTGATGGAATGAGGCGGCAATAGCTAGTGCTGCTTCGTCAGTGGCCTCTGGTTCAGGCGGACAGGCGCATGAGGCAACTCAGTGGCCAGTTTGCTCACGAGTGAATAGTGCAGAGGGGAGGGTGTTTGGGGAATTCTGTGAAAAAGAAAGGGAAAATGGGGGATTAAAAGGCAATTTCAGAAACTGTAGCTAGTGGGACACGTGGCAATCCCTGGTTTGACCAAATATCTTTTAAAAATTATAATTTGGCCATAGTTTTTAAAAGATCTTTTCAGTTTAGTCCCTCCTTTCACAAAAATATTTACATTTTCACCCCAAATGTACCCAGACTCAAATGTGGCTTTATTCATCTCATATATTTTTAATTAAATACTGAAAAATTCATTATTACGAGATTGCCATTTGCCTAAAAATTACATTTTTTACCCATATAAAACTTAGGATTTTACAAATTTATAGGTTGTAATCTTTTCTATTGATGTGTATATACATATATATATATAAGATTGTTCGTTAATATCAATATACAAAAAGAATTCTTTTATATACATTTTCTCTTTATAGGTTATGCACAAAATATACAAAGATGATGTGCACATAAATCTATAAAGAAAAATATTTGAGCTCCCCAAGAAATGTCTCTCCAGCTCGTTTTAATCATCCTCCATCACCAAAGTTGGTTCCTTTGACTGATACGAGAATGAATTTTTTACAAAGAACGATATTTAACAATATAAAATCTTCTAAATTTAGATCTCAAAAGCTTCAGATCTATTAAAATACCAACAAAATACACTCAAAAATAATAGAAACGAACAAAATCTACCCATATCTAGAATCAGGTGGGATAAAATATCCATAGATCTAGATCTCTAGTACAATACCTTCACATATGTGGAAGGACTTATTAAAATGAGATATAAAGAAAGACTCCTATTGAAGAGAGAGATCTAAAAGATCTCCCCCCTTCGGTGGGTTAGAAATCTCTCCTAAGTTTCAAAATATAGAGATGATTTAAGAAAGAGAGAGAGAGAGGGGGTTTTCTGATAGAGAAAAGAGAGGAAACAAATAATCTTACTCAAGAAGATCTATTTTGCAATCACATTTGATGGTACTTGTTGAGCCACATTTAATGATCAATGTTGAGTAAATTGGGTAATTATCTATTAGCACGCCATCAATTATATTGTTACCTCTTCTTTATAATTTTAAAAGACTAGGGCTCTTACATAAGAGCATTGGATAGAAATTTTTACAAATTTAGCAAAAAATTAAGGATAAACTGCCAAAACATACCTTGAAATTTAGGCGTTCTACAATTTAAATAATGAAGTTTGGACTCTACAAAATAATATCATGAGATTAAGAATTTCTGAAAATTAATATATATACCATGATGAGTTCACTTTTTGAATAACTTTATCAGATAAAAGACAATAATATCCTTGAAATTAAGGAGAATAATAATGAGTTTATTACTCACCATCTGAACACAGAGTCTCACCTTAATTAGCAAAGGAACCAAAATCATTACACCTTGAATAAACAATGTCACGAAGACCCCAATATTCCTTCCACGTACGTCTCCACAA